>BQKZ01007608.1:4914-16040 GCA_036244855.1 Temnopleurus reevesii | reverse complement strand
CCCCCCCCCCCCCCCCCCCCACGTCATTGGTGCATGCCTGTACGTTGGACCAAAGCTAGTCAAGTTGACTTTTACAGAGATTATAACACCGTTCATTTTATGTATTCGATTGGTTTATTTCTTATGTTTAGGGGATGGAGGGGGCTCAATGGCGGGGAAAATTAAAATGTGGGCTAAATCTAATGTGAGGAATCCTTTTTTCCTTGCTTGTCAGATTTAAAAAAAAATATATTTTAATTTTAATACTTCCCGTTCAAATGCCATCCTGTCCTGGCCAACGCACCTGCTTTATTTTGTTCATGTTATTCGTTTCTTTGGTTTGTAACGTGTTTTTTAATTATTTTTTTTTAATACATGTGTATGTGAATTGAAGTGAGAATTATAATCAGAAACCACAATCATTATGGAATGCAAAAACTTTTTATACATAGTGCGTTTTAACTCAATTGCCGCCAGGAAATGGCTAGAATAACAACTAATAAAGCGGGATCAGAGTGAAAAAAAATTGAGGGTGGGGTGCCGGGAATGGGTGGGGCTTCGCGAAGTATTAAAACAACAACATCTAGAAAGAATAAGGGTTTCATATTATGCGACGGCTGTTCTCATGAAATTTAACGGGCTCTCATATGAGGTGGGGGGGGGGGGGGCACTTTCCCAAAGAGGGCTCTAAAAACTACCCGCAAAGTCCACCCAGAATTACTTTCTTTAAAAAGCGACAGTATTTGAGCGAATTATTCATATACCTGAAGCTTTGACGGTGTGATTGTAATTTTCCTTTTCTTTTCTTTTTTTTTTAATTTCCAATTTTGCTTATTCTGCCTTGAGTAAAATAGAATTATACAGTTCAACCTCGTTATAACAAGGTAGTTTTCCTGTTCTCATCTCTTTGCATTTTATTGTATTTTGGCCCTGATATAACAAGGTGTTGATATAAAGAGATCATTTCTCTGGTCTCAAGGACCTCGTTATAATAAGGTTTGACTGTATCAGACTCATTGAATGATGAAGTTTTATCCTTATTTGCCTGCACCAATTCTCTCTCTCTCTCTCTCTCGTTCAGTTCTCACCATCGAGTCATCGACTTTATTGCTTTGATCGCGTGGCTCTCTTTCTGACCTTCGAGTCCCCCGGGATCTAGGCTATCTCACAGAGAGCAAAAAAAACCCCCCCCACAAAAACTGTACTCTCATTGAGGCTTGACAACAGCTTTCATTGCGTTCACTATCGACATAGCTTTCAGATTACACCATATATCAGAGTGTCACTCCTCTGTGATCACATGGCACTTTCACGTACTCTTAATTCCATGTAAATCCACATTACATTCTCCAACTGAATCTATTTTCTTTCTCTCCTAACCTATACACTTAAAAGAGTAAAGGCCACTATTAATCGTGTAAATACATTTTAATGCAAGTATTTATACACCTTCCTAATCAAATGTCTTGGGACAACAAAAATCTCTTCAACTTAGGAGAAATTCGACTAAGTTAATAATATAGGTTTTACATGACTTGGTGAAAAAAAAATCACATCTGCTAAAGCATTAATTTGACTTAGACGTGTTCGACTTAGGCAGAGTTGATTGTATCTGGAACTACCCTAAATGCAAATGTCCTGTGTGTTGTCCAACACACTGTAATGTCCAACACACTGTAATTGTGGGGAAGGGCCATTATTTGAGATAAATGGGAACAACATTTTAGCTGACCTACTTTTGCTTATCAGCTCTTGTGGGGGAAGGGGTTGCACAGAATTTCTAGGTCCCTAAATTAAAAAAAAAAAAACAATGATGAGAAGAGGACTTTGGAAGACGGCCGATTTCAGCGTTTCTTTGATCTCAGAGTTTGATTTAGGCATGGTTCACCGTATTTCCATCAGATTTTGTTGGTCAAGTAATACAAATTGTTTCAAATAAAAGTTTATTTGGTCCAAATACGGTAACAAGGTGCGGCAGAACATGTTTCCTGATGTAAAAAAACGTGTCCAAACATGTATTCTCAAAATTTATGAACTGATATAATATGATTTAATTTTAAGGTCTCAAGGACCCCATATACAGTGGAAACTCAACATGAAAGTTCTGACTTTAATCGTGATAAAGAAAGGTACCAATCTGGTTGGAGCTCTATACACCTTATTTTTCTTTCAAACCTGCTTTAACAAGATTACTGTCATAACTAGTTAACAAATTTTGAAGCTTTCAAGCACATCATTGTACTGAGTTTCTACTGTATAGAATTTTCACTGCCTTTGGTGCAATATAACTCCTTATGCCCCAGTCACATAGAAGCCTGGAAGCAACAAGATTCAACACTACTCTTTGTTAAGTTCACAGTTGACTGCCTTCGAATAAAGAGTCGTGTTGAATCCTATTAAGTTCGGGCTTCTATGTGACAGGGGCATTAAATGTATAAAGATATACAGTGGAACCTCGTTATAAGAGGTCGGATATAGAGACACACCTGTTATAAAAGGTGATTTTATCAGTCCCAGCTCTTCATAGTTCTTTGTTTTTTTTCGCCTGATATAGTGAGGAACCTGATATAACAAGGTAATTTTGATTGTCCAAAGGATCTCGTTATACAGAGGTTTCACTGTACACTGTATTAATTTCCGAGAATTTATTAATATTCATAGTGTTCATCTTCGCTTTTAAATTTCTGCAGTTCATCAATATGAGTTCCCTGTCACCTTTTCTTCCTATAATCAACTTTGTCAAAGTCAAACTCCTCTTCATCAGAGTGTGAAAGTTCAACATCACTATCTTCATCAAAATAATCGTTTTCATCTATGATTTCATCTGGACTCCCTTCACTGCTTTCCAAATTTTTTCTAGTAGCTTCCACCTCCTCGTAAAGCACACTAGCAAATGTCCTATACTCCTCCAAGCTGATCTGGGCCATCTTCTCTGTGAACCTGTTGTCGGAACTGTCGATGATTTTGGCCAGCTTCGGGTTCTTTAGGGCAAAGCTCCCTCTGTTGTCGGGTGCGGTGTACAAGCCGAGTCTCTCAAGGGTGAGGTGCCGGCAGCGTAGGTGATCGAGGGAGTACTTGAAGAGTTTGGCTTGCGTCATCTCGGAATGGTTCTGGATTCCCATCCGGTAATAGGCATACTGGAAACGAAGTTCTGGAGGAATGGGGGAATAATATCAAGGAAGTATCAAAAGCATGTCAAACAGAAGCTTGAGGCAATTTTCCTACATCAAACGTCAGGGGGGTGTTTCATCAAGATTTGTCGCAGAGACAAATAGTCAGCGCTGACAGATTCCTTGATTGTGATTGAATGATAAGCATTATCGCTGACAGTTGCTATGGGAACTGTCGGAAAATGACTCCTTGTTGCTGCGACAAATTTTGATGAAACATCCCCCAGGTCTCTTGGGACAAAAAAAATATCTTATTTGTCTGTCATACCTGGAGCCAGATGTATAAAAGCAATAAAAAGCTCGAGAAAGGCACCTTACAATAATGCTGAAATGATTTAGTCAAAACCTAGGAGTAGTAAGCCATTGGAAGAATACAACAGCTTTCTACTCAAAGCAGAGCATTAAAAGAATTCTGGTACCACTGTCATTTTGTAAAGTGGAAGCTGTGTATAGAAAGATCACATAGGACAAGATTTCTGATTTTGTAAGTTTATTTGTGATGGTCTCAAGCACTTCCATAAAGTCTTCACATACCATTCTAATGCCCCGGTCATAACGAAGCCCCCTTATACAACAGTTTTCAACATGATTGTAAGTCCAGTTGAGTCCTCTGTGTAAAGTTATGTGTCGGCCTCTCTCTGTTCAGGGGAAGCTAATCAGATTAATCAGGACTCAACTGGAAAGAGTTGTGTTCAATTGTGTTTCAATCAGAGTTTCTATGTTACTGGGTCATAAACCAAAAAAGAACAAATGAAATGTTTGATAATCTATGAATTTTTATGGTGCGTACCTATACTTTCCAGGCTTTCCTGAAGAACTGCAGGACTCTCAGTCAGGATGGTAACAACTTCTGCTTTGGGGAATTGGCAGTTTTCCATAAGCACCTTGACCACTTTGCTCAACACTGCATTCCCAACTGTCAAAATAGGTGGCCAGTCGGCGATGACCTTCTGCAACTGGCCCTCCACAAAGCCAAGCCTTCTCAGCTCCTTGACCCTATTCTCAAGCTGCTTGGTGGATGCATTCCACAGACGGACATTCCCATTGAGGATCTTTAGCACCCGCTTCCAGTTAAGCGCCAACATGGAAAGGTAGTCAATGTTACCAAGCAGTCGATCCACCTTAACCAACAATATACCGGGATTTGCTCTCAGGGTCTCGAAGATGCCTCGACAGTCACATTCCAGCTGGACCAGTTTTTGGACAAGCGGTCTAAGATTCTGGACAGATGTTGCGTATGTCTTTGAAGATTCTTCCAAGTCCAGAGCAGACTGGACCTGGCTGAGAAATAGTTCAAAGTCTTCCTCAGTCTCTATCCAAGTGATCAGTTCCGTAGGACTCTTGGCTATGTTCCTCATGGACGAGACATGTACGGATGCTTGGGAAGCAAGACCGAGTGGAACAGAAAGAAAACCAGAGGACAGTTGTCTCGACGTAGAGGACAGTCTTCCAAGTGTTGAATAACTCTGTGGGAGCAGGCTGATCTGTCTTGACACAGATGAGCAGAGACTGGCCTGCACAGAAGCATCACTGATGCTTTGTTCTATTCCAGATGGACGATGGAAGTGACGTTGAGATCCACATGCTTGAGGTTTTGATGAAGGAGAAGGACCGAATCGAGGAACCTTCCTGAAGGAAAGGATTGGCCTTGGAAGAACCTGCAAGGCCAGATGACCAAATGTGGTCATGATGAAAGTGTTGATGATTGTCTCCTTTACCTGGGTTAGGAAATAAAATGACAATTAAAGGATTATCTGCATGCAATAGACTAATTATACAATTTTGAAAGCAATCATTGGATGGATTTTGCGATCAAAATGGGGGCGGGAGGGTCGCTGGGAGATTCTCTTTTACAAGAGAAGAGTAAAAAACATAATATTTGTTTGTTGAGCCTTCTAACCTCCCTCCATCCAGTACCTTTGGCACTTGAAGGATCCTTTTCCACCTTTGATTTAGCCTGTCAGGCCAGCAGGACGACATTTCCACCCCCAACATTTGAGAACCATGGGCTCTTTTGCTACCTCTTGTTTCTCCTATCAAGCCAACAACAACAATTCTTTCTGTCCCCCTTTCCAAACTTTTATATGACTGTCTGGCGCCTGGCCGATTCATTATCGGATTTAGGGGGGGGGGGGGGGGGCTTGCTAGAAAGTTAAAATGATTTGCCATCAATCAGTTGCAAACTGAAATGCGCATTTTCATTCCTGAATTTGCCCCTCTTTTGACAGACGCATATGGTGCAATGATTTTGATTGGCACGTTCCGATCGACTGCAACTTTTGAACAACACCCCCTAACTATAACTTAGCCTGGGAGATGTTGTTATAAAGTTAATGCTTGCAAACAGCAATTTGATAGAAATATGACATTCAAACACATTGCTCCATTTCCATCTCGAAAAAAGTGCAGTCTGTGAGACTGAGAACGTTGAAATGCAAGTCTTGATTTGCAATCTTTTGAAATCAATTGCAACTTTGCGGCAACACCCATTTGAAAAGAATTTGGTGCTAATGCACTCTCATATCCAATAATCCAGCTGTGAGTATGGAGATGCCTCGTTTTATAATTTTAATCGTGTCCCTGAGCTGCGTGTGTACACCGGCGGCGCGGCTGGATAAGAAAGTGAATAACACCAAGAATTTTTCTAAATTTTTTTTTTCTCCACTCTATCTCTTGATCATAGACATATAAATATGTTCTTGAACGCCAATATACAACACATCATCATCATCATCACCCCCCCCCCCCCCCCCCCAGATGTGCGTATCATTTGTATGCACGGTTAATATTAATGGTAACATGCACTTGTTCTGAACCGTCCAACAAATCATTACCCCGTATTTTCCCTTCCAGACTACATTCCATCACAGGCAACCACTATTCTAAGTACAAGCCTCATAATGACGTGTCTTGGCCTCAGTCATGCTCACTTTTTGGCATTAAAATGATCTTTAATTAACAGTCCCACCCCCTTCCATTTGTGTTAGTTGACTCTTTGGAGTAAATTACTAACGAGTGTCAATGTCACTAAATGTCAATTAAAATAATCTGAAACATAATGATTCCGTGCAGAATGACTCATTCTTAAGAATATTACCTCGATTTGGTCCTAAAATCTCTATATGGCCAGTTTTTGCTCAATATTTTAGCTGCTTTTTATTTTTCTTACCTGCTTGTCTCCTTTTGTGTTTTACAGACGTTGTATTGAAAAGATAAGCAATTATCTGATTTTCAATAGTAATCTCTAAATTATCGGGAAAAATAATTATAAAAATATATTAGTAGTATTTTTACATTCATGAATAGATTATTTTAAATATTTGAATAAGTACACTTCTATCCAAAATATTAAACTGTGCGAACGAGCCTATTTACACGACCTCTTTCATCTGCACACTTTTGCCCAGCGAAAATGGTACGAACACTTCCGAATTTAAATGTCCTTTTCACCCTCAAAAGAATAAAATTATCCCCCAAACATGTAATTGATCAATATTTTGAATATGAAGGAATCTAAAGTTGCATGATATTAAATCATATGAAGAGTATCTGACTGAAAATTGAGAGTTTGTTTAGTGACATGTCGTTCGAAACTACGATTCTCTTAATACACGCAGGCATGCGTTGGATAGGCCAATACATGTGGGTTTCTGGTCCGAGGCGGAGCCGCGGCGGGTCGGCTCGGCTCTTCTTGCGCTGCGCGCTGGCCGTCACTGGGCCTAGCCTGCAACGTTGCATGCTGAATAAAGTGAATGTGCTAATGCCTGTGGTGTGTATGTTTTAATGTTTTACATGTTTGCATTTACCGAGGCAGGAATTGGGCCAGAAAGTAAAAAATTCCCTGAATTCTGCCTCCTTTTTAATTTTTTTTAATTTTTTTTTTAGTTATTATTTTTTTGTTTTTTTTTCATTTTTTTTTTTGTAATTGATTTGTGATTATTGTATTTTAATCTTGCCAATCATATGTAAATATGGCATGCCGTAAATATTGTGTTTTGTGTGATGTTTGATTTCAATAAAAACCATAAATTAAAAATAAAAAAATAAAAAATAAAAAAAGTAACAAAATTCCATGAATCTTTTCTGTGAAGTTTTTAAGAGCAAGTGTAACTGACATTATTACATGTACATTGTTGTAACCCATCAAACTGGGCAGAAAGTTAGATGGCATCGAGCTGGGCAGGGGCGTTTGCAGCCTGTGCGCCATATTTTATTAAAATTGTGATCATGTAGGAGCAAAAAAAAAGATGCGCATGAATAGCCTGAACAGCCACCTTCGAATCGGGTTTGAAAGTTAAATTAATTAAATATTAGGTAAGAATAATGCTTTGAAACTGGCACATTAGGCCTGTATTCCGATAGCGTGGTTTAACTTAACCCCAGACTAAACCATTGTTATTTAGACCCGGGCTATTCAAAAGTTAAACCAATGGTCTAAATAACAATGACTTAGACCTGGGTCAAGTTAAACCTTGCTATCGGAATACGGGCCATTTCAAGAATTTCAAGATTTCAAGAATTTTATTGAAAATTAAAATGATTTCAGTCTTATTAAAGGATTCTTGGATAAGTATTCCAGATTCAGTATAGTTGTTGTATACAAATAAAAGTATGTGTCTGCATTGTGAGTGTGGCAGTTAGGAATATCTTTATGAGATTGAAATCATGGTGACGTCTTTTCATGATCCTTGTGCCATGTTTCACATCCAGATATTTTCCCCTTCAAGTCTATGTGCCCATCCAGCTTTTTTCAGTCTAAATGGTTTAGAGGTATAAAAATGACTGAAAACATATTTATTTTTTAATTTTTTTTTTAATCTCCTCTAGCCTCCCAAGAAGGACTCCAAGCAGTCATCCAAATCCTCCAAGCCGGCTGCAAAGTCGAGCAGCGGCGGAAAGGCCAAGAAGAAGGTAAGTGACCAGGGTTCAATTTTGTAAAGCCGTTCGTAGATATATGCATGACTCTATGAGCGACAGGTGACTCTTTCATGCACTCAATGATAACTTTGTCGCTAAATGGGTCACCAATCGTTTGTATGCATAGGAAATTAAAGCATCACACAACATCTGAACCATATACAGTGGAAACTCAGTAAAGCAAGATCTGATATTACAAAATATCTGCTATAAAGAGGTACAAAACCTGGTCCTATTTCTTTATAACTTGTTGTTTTGTTTTACTCTGCTATAAGGAGATTATTGCTATAACAAGGTATTTATTATGGTCCCAAGCACCTCGTTAAGTTGACTTTCCACTGTACAGTCAAATTTGCCTTACATGCCAAATTTCAGATATTATTTATTTCTTAAGCCCCAACAGAGTTGACTTGGCAATGTTAACTATATTTTTTTCATGATGAGAGACATTACAATTATGTGCTGTGATAGCTTCTTCTCAAAGAAAATATTTTTGGTTCAGCTGTTTCTTATTTTATTCACATTTTAATATCTGTAATCATACATGTTTCAGAAGGTTGACATCTGTGTGGCACAAATTTTAAAACAACTATTGAATGCGTAAAGATGTCAACCATTTTAAAATGTTAATTAGAATAAAAGTTGCAAAGTGAAAAGATTGGCGCGTGCTAATGTATATAGAGAAAGTTGATTACATTCACATTTTCCCATCAAAATATAAATTGCCTGTTACAAATCGTTGAATTTATCAAGAAACATGCTTCATGTGCTGCTGAGAAAAGTTTATGACATATGAATTTTTGTGAAATTTTTCTCTTTTTGTTGAAATGACACCTGTATTTTGATACAGTGAAAACTTGTTATAAAGAGATATAAGCACCTCGTTATACTGAGTTTCCACTGTACTTATTCGATGTATCAGCTTCTCAATATCCCTGTCCAACATAACATAAACATAACACATAACATAAGATAACATAAATTAATTTCATATTTAAATTCCATTTCATGTGTGGCCGAGTAGAAGTGGTCGAAGGGAAAGGTCGGCGACAAGCTTGATAACGGGGTGATGTTTGACATGGCCACCTACATATGACAGTTGAGAAAGGTTGACTGTTTAACTGCACATGAATGATGCCTTGTTTACAGTTAACATAAATGAATTTCATATTTAAATTCCATTTTATGTGTGGCGGAGTAGAAGTGGTCCAAGGGAAAGGTCCGCGACAAGCTCAACAACCTGGTGATGTTTGACAAGGCTACCTATGACAAGCTCTACAAGGAAGTACCCACATACAAGCTCATCACACCGTCGGTCGTCTCCGAGCGTCTCAAGATCCGTGGATCCCTCGCCAGATTTGCCCTTGAGGAGCTTCTCAGGAAAGGTAATTATGTAGTTCTAGTTCCAGTATAGAAAGTAAGTTTAGAAAGAGAACTGAACCAAGGGACTCCCATTTAAGTAACACTGACTGCTGTGAAATTATATTTACAGGGGACACTCACATAGAGAGATATGATTTACCAAAATTCTTTGTATAATTGAGGTAAAACTTTAGTCCCACCTTTTTATAACTTGCTCGATTTATAAACATGCTTTAACAATATGACTGCTATGACAAGGTATGTTTGATGGTTTAAAGCAGGTACCTTGTTATATGGAGTGTCCTCTGTATTTGATTTCAACATAGTAACCTCTTTGAGGCAAAGAAAGAAATGTCATTTAGGACTGCAATGCAAGATTGTCTTGGGGCAAGGTTGACAGTTGAACTTCTAAATGGGGGTGTTGCGCAGACTGTGCATAAATGAAAATGCTCATTTCAATCTTTACCTAACTCGCTAGTGGATTTCAAATTTCTATCTTTCAAATTCTCATTTTTTTCTCTCATCTGCAGGTCTGATCAAGCTGGTCGTGAAGCACAGCTCCCAGCTCATCTACACCCGTAACCCTAAGGGTCAGGAGGCATAGATGACCCTTGACCTGGAGGTCAAATGTCGTTGACTATGAGGTCAAAGAAACAAGAAGATCTGTTTCTGGTAGTGTACAAAGTGTTGCTAAGATTTGTCTGTGAAGATGTAAAATAAAGATCTACAGCCAAAGGCAATTGAGTTCTGGTATAGAGGCTTTTTATTTTACAGAAAGTCAACATGTCCTTCCTCATAGAAGTTCAGTTAACCTTGATCTAAAATGAGCCCAATCTTGTATTTTGGACTTGAAGACCGAACAAAATATCTTGATCTTTTCTAGGGACGTAAATGACTTGATTGATGATGTTCATTAGAAAGTTTATGCTATAAAATGAATTTGTATTTCATCTTCATTTAAAGAGAAATTATAACAAATTGTTAATCCCCAAATTGGCCTTTTTGGCTGAAGGTTTACCATTAATCGCAAATTTGATAAAAGCAATTCTGATTAGTTCCTGGTCAGTCTATTGAATAAAATGGGAATGCAACAAAAATCTGAATAGGATATTCCCATGAGCAATTAATCACACACTCTGTGTTATGAGGCCCTGGTACCTTGACGAAAAATTGCATTTTTGTAAATTTTCCTCAGTCCAAATTGAGTCACTTTTGATAGGTTAACCGACTTTCATCCGAAACTTTGTTATATCTTTTTGTGGCCAAGGAAGGGGAAATGGATGAGCAGGTGAATAAGACGGAGATCAGAATGAGGAGGAATGGAGGATGAGCAAAAATTTGAGTAAAAAGGAAGGGGGCGAGGAAAGAGTGAAGGATGGTATACAGTCAACTCTGCCTAAGTTAAACTTGGCTAAGGGGGTGTTGTTCAAAATGAACTGCAAATAAACTGCAACGTTGCATATTGTAATGCGCATTTTCATTTGCGCATGGTATGCGCATTTAACAAGACGCGTATGAAACAAAGATTTTGATAGGCACGTTCCGATCAACTGCAACTTGCAATCAATTGCAACTTTTGATCAACACCCTCTATGTCAAGTAATTGCCCAAGATGATGTAATTTTTGAGCACACAGTAAAAGAACCTGTCTAGGTTGATTAGTTTGTGTGGTCCGTAGCAATTCGACTTTGGCAGAGT
>BQKZ01007607.1:9525-25085 GCA_036244855.1 Temnopleurus reevesii | reverse complement strand
TCTGATCATGAATATCTTATTAATTATCATCGTCTGTTCATGAATATTTTATCAATTATCATCGTCTGATCATGAATATCTTATTAATTATCATCATCTGATAATCAAAATATATAAGAGGTGTGTGACCGCATAGTTTCATTAGTGTGAGCATATTCTTATTTATTTATTTATTTATTATAGTCTTCTTTAAAAACAGGGTGTCATTGTCATTTGTCATGTTTTAATTGTTCGCGGTAAACTAATGAATATTTTATGCAACATTATAATTACATTTACGTATATGAAACATGTGACAAGAAAATTACCAGCAAAATGCATTGTTATATAAATGTTAATGAGACAGCACAATTATTGAGTATATCAGAAACATCGGAACATCTTTAACAAGTTTTAAACGATGAGTAAAAAAAATGAATAACAACTTTGATGATTCTAAAGGAGCTAAAACGGTAAACATGTTGATAGGAGCCCTCTAAAGTTTACAGAGGTTATCATTTGAATATATATATTTTCAAATTACGAGTGCTGAACTGAGAACACGGTAATGTCTTAACCCATTCATGACAGGAATTATTTTACAACAAATTCAATCACCATTTCTTTCCTAAATTGGCAACATTAAAGTTTTAACTTATTATTATTATTTTTTTTTGGGGGGGGGATGTTTCAATCAAAAATTATATCACCATATGGAATCTTCTTTGTCAAAAAAGCGTATTAAAAGTTAGAAATTGCCAATTTGCGTGGAAAATGGTGATTTTCATATGATTTCTGCGTTGCCAATTTCAGGATTTATGGAAATTTCAGTGATTATTTTTCATTTTAGAAATTCTTTGCATCCAGCGATAAATGGTGAAAGAATAGAAATGGTCAGATCTAGTGAAGATTTTTTTCTTCTCTTTCTGTTCATAAATCAGTTATGATTTAAGAGCACTACATCAAAAGTTATTGGACCCAAACACAAAACATGCTCTATCGTCCTGAAAGGGGGCTGTTAGGAACGCTTAGCTTGATTGTCATTTCTCACGCACGTTATCAGCTAAATTACTCCAAATCACGCGAAATCGACGAATAGCCAATTACTTCAGCTGTGACAATACTGTAAACTGAGCCGATCACATGATCTTTAAGGCGTATGGTAGGTCGGATGAAGTGAATGGAATTCAAGATGCAATGAATCGATTCTCCCTCAGCTGCGAGAATGCGTTCACCGTCATCGATTATAGAATTAGAATCTTCGGGGCAGGCGCGCAACCTTAACATTATCTGGATTGCTCTTAAAACCAACATGTGCCTTAATTGGTCGAGTTCCCTTTTTTCATGAATTAATCTGCTCGTTCTCCCTATTGCACATTATCGTCCCATAATGCATTACGCATTATTGAGCCTACATTTTGGCACGCTAACTTCTTGACCATTTCGGCACGAGAGCGGTCGTATAGATTTAAAATAGCTAATTAGTTTCCACTTCATATTTTTTGTTTCCTTTTCTCACTGTTCTGCTAGCTCTACTCTATCGTATTATTTCATTCAAATAACAGATGGGAAGATTTTTTTTACTTATTTTTTCCAATTTGTTAAAATACTTAAACCTTCATATCTACATCATAGACTTTGTTTTGTTAATCCTATAATCAAGGCACTGGCAAGGTGATATGTCGCAAGTGCGCATTCCAAAACGAAGGCAATGCTTTTTACTGCATAATGCATTCTTAAAAGATAATCACGCAAATGCGAAAGGGAAAATTGCTTATTCTTTGTATGCATGAGAATGTTACAAATATTTTCAAAAAATTATAATGTCCATTCTCATACATTTGCACAGACTCTTCGTCATATTTAAAGGAGGACTCCACACTTTGAATGAAAGCGGAAAAATTAGACAAACATATCAAAAAACGTTTGAGTAAAAACGGACAACAAATAAGAAAGTTATGAATATTTGAAAAATATCTTAAGATTTTCAAAACAGTTATATTTTTGGCAAATTGGCAACTTTGGGTCACGTGACATGGTGTGTTGATGACGTTGACATGATAGATTCGCCACTTCTCTAGAACATGTAGAACATAAAGTGTATGATATCTTTTTGCTTTTGTGCTCTGTTTTAAAGCCATTGGACGCAAAAAAATAATTCCTTTTCTTGCGAAATCGTTTAGTCGAATATATATCTTTGATTATAACTTTTGAAATATTGTTAAAAAAAGAAGAGTTAACAAAATCATAAGATAAATATGATTTTAATAAACAGTATGTTTAATAAGAAGTATTGATTTTGTGTTATAATTGCGCATTCACGATTGCAAACTTACGTTTACAACATTAAATTCTGGTAAAGGATTTTTTTTCAGCTTTGATTTACAATGACATAAACAATAAATATAGGATTTGAAAAACAATAGCAAACATAATAAATTGTACAAATACAATATGATCTAGAATAAAATATTCATTGAAATATTATTTTTTTTCATTTTTATACAATAATTAGATTGATAGCATAATTTAAATCGTTAGAACTAGATACGTCAGTGAAGTACTGTTGAAAACATTTACATTCTCTTAATTAGAGCAAGTAATTACCTCAATAAATCTTATTATTATTAATTGTTTATGAAAATCATATTTAATCAATAACTTATCATTTCATCTTTTATTCACAACTAATTTTGAAGTTACATTCCTTGATCATAATTGTTGAATATATATAATATATTATAATCAACAAATAATGATTTGCTGTGAAGATAAAGAAGTAAGGGATTAGAAAGCAATAATATACAATAAACCAATTGTAGAGAAGTGACGAACCTACGTCATCACCATTTAATGTCACGTGATCCAAAGTTGCCGATTTGCTAAAAATATAACTATTTGAATTATTTTTAGATACATTTAAAAAATTCGTTAATTCTTTATTCATTGTCCGATTTCGCTAAAACTTTTTTGATCTGTTCGTCTAGTTTTTGCGCTTTTAATCAGAGCAAGTTATTTTTGGCGTGGAGTAACCGTTTAACAGGTCTATTCACGCGTAATGTACATCTTGATCACCTGATACTTTACCATCATGGGACATTATGCACGCCCTATCAATGATAGACCCTCTCCACTACGTCATGTACGTAGAACTGAGGAATTTATGGCGCCAAATTTCTCTAAGCCACGATATTGGGTTGGGACGGGTATATCAAAATAATCTTATCTTATGACGAACGGGGGGGGGGGGGGGGGGGTCAAACGCGGTAGCTCGATTTAAGAATGCAAACATAATTCAATAGTCATTTATTGCATGCAAGAAGCTTCTCTTCGGCACGAAAGACGATATTTTCTTGAGGAGCGGTGACCTTTTTTTCTGCTCATAATATTAGTACCTAGATGTGAGTCTCTCTGGCGGTAAGTCGGTCATGGCCCAAAGTAGGTCACAATAGACGTGTCTTCGTGGCAGCAAAATATATAGTTCCTTTTGCCCACTATACATCATTGAGTTTTAATACTTGATTATATTTATACTTTTTATAATAATAATAATAATAATTATAATAATAATGATAATAATACATGCAATTTATATAGCGCACGTATATCCACCCTGCTGAGTGTTCAAAGTGCTTTGCAATATGATTACCCTGGCTTTAGCCCGGCAGCCACCAGCGCACTTGGCATTTTAAGGAAAGATTATTCCTATCAGGTACCCATTCACCGCACCTGGGTTGAGTGCAGCACAATGGGGATGAATTTCCCGCTGAAGGAAATTAACGCCATGGGTGGGACACGAACCAAGGACCCTCTGGTTGAAAGGCGAGAGTCATGAGCATTACACCACGGCGCCTCCACATGGATGGAAAGGGTCATCACAAATCACGATACCTTCAATAGATTTGAAAAATTAATATACAAACGCAGAAAACAAAAATCGTCTATGCTCTACGAAGTGGCAGAAGCGGGATACATGTATGGTGTTCACCCTCTTGGGTTCAATGTCTATTCTGCTCTCTAAATTTTTACAAAAGATGGCAACATAGAACAAGAAATTACTGAATTTTTAGAAACCAAAGTGACCACATTAATGTTAAAAAAAGGAAATTAACAACCCTCCGCATAATTTTGACTCTCGCTCGACTTTGATTTCTCACAATCCCTCTTGGTCCCACTAAATGTTCCTCTTGTATTCCTTCCTGTATTCGTTTGCATACCCTAAGCACTTCAATAGTTCCAACTGACCTCCTGGGGCATTTACAAAGTGAAGATGTAAGCAAACTCAGACGGTTTGAGTTTCCTTCATACAACTCAAGTGTGCCGTATATTATGAAAGTTTAATATTGGGACATGTTTCCCCCAAGTCCGATTGTTCACTCTTAGAAAAAAAGTGCAAATCGGAACAATTGTTTCTGCATTTGGAACTGTCTCAAAATCCTGAAAATGTTCTTTCTATACCCGAGAACGGTAAATTGTTCTTTGGAGGGTCGGAAAAGATTGCTGTAAGCACCTACAAAGGTTCTAAGTACGGCGGCAGTTTAAGAAACACTTTTTATTAGTGTATGGCGATGCTTAATTGTGTTGTCCTTATGACGAAAAGGAGACATGGACATGGTGATGTTAGATCTATAAGAAGTAGGCACTTTAGAGTGAACATGAAATGCCGACATGACAAATTCATCCTTAAAGGGGAACTTCACCCAGACATTGATGCTCTGGGTGGAGAAAATACAATAATCAAACTGTGCACATTTGAGCAAAATCTGACAATCCATTCAAAAGTTATTAATTTTCAAGGGTTTATTTCAACCACTGACGGGGTCCTTAAATTGGCCACATACACAAACAAACTGCAAAAGAAAACAAACAGAAAAGTACACAATGAAATAACAAGATTAATCCCAAAATGTATGCAGAATCATATTTTCCATATAATGTTTGAAGTAAAACTTTGTCTACTTTTCTACAAAAAAAAGAAAATGCGAAATCTTAGGCGATTATCCACCGAGGTCTGTATGGGGGCCAAAACTGGTGAGGGTGGCGGGGCGCAGAATTTGCTGAAGATGTCGTATAATGCTCACAATCACGCAGAATAAATTCATCCTATGCGATTGATAAAGACCACGTTCATAAAGATGAAGATTGGCTATTCATAGACCACATATTGTGGACTATGTGTAGACTCATCACTATGAGTATGAGGGACAAAAACATGGAACAAAGTAAACGACCTCCATTCAAACCTTTACAGTAGCTAACAATAATGATAATAATATGCGTTTTTATATAGCGCTGTACCAGTTCCTCTTGAAACTGACCAAAGCGCTTCACACTATTATTACCCGGTCATTAGATTCATATTAGCAAGTTGCCTGTTAGCCGTGCACTGCTAAACCAACCACGGGATTATTGTTTCCTACCGCTACCCAAATAGCACCTGGATGAGAGTGGCTAGTGTGGCTAAATTTCTTGCCAAAGGAAATTAGTGTCGACGGGAATCGAACCCGGGACCCCGTGATTGAAATCCGCGGACTATAACCACTAGACCATGACACGTATGTGGACACAAAATAAATTTCCATCCTTCTTATTGAGCAAAAATATGTTGAACAAGAGCCGCACCTGGGACATTCTTTGAAATGCCAAGTGCGCCGTGAATGGCTGCCGGGCTAAAGCCAGGGTAATAGTAATGTAAAGCGCCTTGAGCACTCAGCAGAGTGGATACGTGCGCTATATAAATTGCATCTATTATTATATATTATATTTTTTTGTGATCATGACACTCATGTGAATGATTGAATGAAATTTAGGTTTTCCCAGTCCTTTGTCACTTCTGGGGCCTGTAACATAAAAGAGATACGATAGATTTTGCAATTAATCGTATCTCTATGGTACATGTTTTGCCATAGACTTACGATAGATATGTATTGTAAGTTTTATTGCATCTTTTATGTTACAGGCCCCTGTTCGCAGTGCATTGTAGGTAAATACACATTTTGTAGACCTTGGTCTAACATTCCTTAGCATATCTAAACATATTCTAAATTCACGACGTTCGTATTTGAATGGCGGTTAGTCCATAGAAGATATGTCCCTTTCGAGAACATCTCGACTCAAGAGAATACCGTGACCAGATTTCCCAAATTTTCAGGATAGTATTTTGAACTATTCGAGCGAAGGCCATTAATACCTATTCTCTTATTCACAAAGTTTCGAAATTCGGCACGGAAAAATCCGTCGGTTTGGTATATGGAAACGGCGTGCTGTAGTGGTTCTGAAGCTCGCCTTTCAACCCGATGGTCGTAGGTTCGAATCCCACCTATGGCGTTAATTTCCTTCAGCAAAAAATTGATCCTCTTTGTATTGTACTCAACCCAGGTGAGGTGAAATAAATTGTATTCACTGAGCGTCAAATGGTAGCTATGCTCTGACCGAGTAATAATGCACAGCCCGCCTCGTGTATTGTGTTGTGTATTTGGTATGATCGTACAACGGAAGTCGAAAGCGTTTAGCTCATTATGACAAGGAAAATGCTTGACATTATTCTAGGATCGTAGAAGTTAGATGCGCACATGATTATTCAACAACACAATTTCAACTAAAAGAGACAAAATAAACGCCAGTATCTTCAACAAGATGAAGAGTGATTTGTCGGTCGATCATCTTTCAAATTCATTATCAAAATAAAAAAAATAAGGATCCCCTTTTCTGAAATCGTATACGTTAGAAATAATACATCAGTGAGTAAAATGTAAATTCTACCTGATGTCAATGTCATCCCGATCAAATCAATATAACTCAGAAGCATTCAGATGATCACTGTCTCGAAACACCTGTGTTTAAAGGAACAGTCACACTTTCGCGTGAATATCATTTACATAATTTATACACGCGCCGAGTGCATGACATACATTCAACGTTGGTCAAACGTCTCCATTGTGAATTTTGTTCATGTGAGGTAGAGGAAATTTCACTGGACATACGTTAGCCACAATTGCAGATGGGACTGAGCATTTAACATGTTTAAGGATGACGGGAAAGAGGGTCAGTGATTGAGGTAAGTGTTTCTAGATTTGTTTGCACACGTGTTCTCTTATTTGCTCAGGACTTTTTGCTGACCCCTTCCTAATATGATCATCCTGTGACTTTAAGCGTTCAAGTAAAACAATTACAGGCGCATCGAATCGCAAATTGCGACAAATTGCGATGAACATTCGAGTTCTAATGACGTCTTGGACACTTGTCCTATTTTCCAAACATACACAAACAGACGTATTTTTCTTTTACGGTTACGGTCATAATTGTGATTTATCAAAAACGCACAATAATCATGTGATGTTCTTTGAAGCAATTTTTCCGTTCCTTACATATCTTGGCAATATTATCCAGCTTAAAAGAAGAGTCTATCAAAAATTATTTTTTAACAGAAGCAGAAAAAATGTTGTATAAAACAAAAACAAATTTAAGAAAATCGGACAAGTATATAATAAAAAAAAAGTTATGAATTTTTAAAGATTTGAAGAAAAGAAATGGTCAAATCAGTGGAAATTTCCAGAGATGTTGTTAATTTGATGACATCATGGGTGCACAACTATCCAGAGTTTTCATTATAAGTATGGTGCAAAATTCCTCATTTTTACAGAAAGTTGCAAAGTTTGTATGAATGTAAACATTCAAATAGTGGGTTTACATATCTATCATAAAGATATCCTACGGTTAAAGTTTTGAGGAAATCATATTTTTTGGGGAAAAGGTAATATTTTATGATATTGATATGAATGTAATAAATGGTCAGTTGTGCCCATATGACGTCATAAGTTGCCATTTTGTCTAAATATATAAATATTCATAACTTTCTTATTAGTGGTTCAATTTTTCTCAAACTTTTTTATTCCTGTTGAAGAAATATTATTTCTGGGTAGAATCTCCTTTTAAACGAAACAACGTCCATATTGTTTCCATGTGTTTTTTTTTTTTTTCAATTGAAAACTTACAATAGCGTAATAGCCAAAAGGTTTGACATTATTTTCTATTGCATCAAGATGAGGACATGTCTAGCAGGATGCTCTCGACTGGGCGATGTGGCATGCGCTTATAATCAAGCTGTTTGGGACAGTCACAAATTGACATGGACAGTTGGGGTTGGTTCCTGCGCTGCGGTCGCGTCTTTCGGATGGTGACGTTACAGGTCGGTCTTCTTTCTCTCTTCTTCTCCTGGCGTAAATATTCAAATTTGAATGATACACGCGGTAAAACTCAAAATTATCTCTCTCGCTCGTCGAGGTCCACTCAGCGTTCACACTTGACTACGCACATTAGCGCAAATGACAACTAAATAACGAACACAGATTCAAACTCTAAAATCACTTTTCTATCCTCTCTATCGCATAAAAGCACATACATGCACGAGCCCCATTCGCGTATTCACACCCATCAGCATCCACACCCATGTCACATACCTATATACAAACACACTTACGAGAAACCACAATCACCCACTCAGAAACAGAAACCCATCCATACACACCGCACATACACATACATACACATATGCGCACGCATACACAGACACACACATACACCTATACATATCCATACACACATACTCACATACACCCGCACACTCACAAACACAAACACATCCACACATACACAGACACACCCACCCACACATGCGCACGCATACACAAATACACACACATACACCTATACATATCCATAGACACATACTCACATACACCCGCACACTCACAAACACATCCACACATACACAGACACACACACCCACACATGCGCACGCATACACAAACACACACACATACACCTATACATATCCATAGACACATACTCACATACACCCGCACACTCACAAACACATCCACACATACACACACACACACCCACACATGCGCACGCACACACGAACACGCACACATGTACACGTACACATATACATATCCATACACACATACTCACAAACACACACCAACTTCCTCTTGTTATTCTTTTCACTATCCCCTCCTCATAACTCTCCTCCAGTGTCCTCCATCTCAAATACTCAACAGCCCACTTTCCTAAAGGCTGACTCACACCTTTGCGTTCATAACCAACCGCCCAACGTATACGCAGAAACACGGAGGAAATACGTGTGACCGCCGTTGATGGCGTTCGTCTATGCAGGGCTCCGTAACATAAAGCTTTGTAATCGATCGTACGATTGATATCAATCACAAGTCTATGGGAAATCCTGTACAAAAGTTTACGATTGATTGCAAACTTGTTTTATGTTACAGGCCCCAGTACTCGACGTACGCAGCTGATACGCACACACTCGGAATGTTTGCGTAATTCATTCGCATTTTCGCATTTCTCCGTTGACAGAGCGTAATGAACGCTTGTCAGTTAATCGCAAAGATGTGAGTCAACCTTCCCGTTTCATTATCATCACACTTGCCCACGGGACGTCACAATCAGTCGTAACCATTTCTCGCTTCATTTGAGTTAAAGACGTTATTTTTTCACTCTATAATTTATACATTGTGTAGCAATACGAAGGAAGCATCCATTTTGACAATGATATCATAATAATTGAATGTGATCTTATTCATCATTTTATTTAATAGTTTCACCAATAATAACAAAGGTGACTCTTAAATCTAATGCCAAATATGCCCCCACAACTCACTTTCCTTAATCCATCATCATTACACTTGCTGATGGCACATTACAATCGATCGTAATTCGTAAACATTTCCAGCTTCAATGCGTTATTTTTTACTCCCTGTTTTACTTTATACTACATATAAATCTGTTCATTGTCTAGGATGGCCGAAAAGGGAGGAACTTGCAAGATATCTGTATCATCTATGTTTAAAGAAAAATGTCCCTTCGATCGTAATATGAAAGATGAATGACTTCTGTCAAACGAATTTTGGAACGTCTATTTCATGGTTACTAAAGGTTGGATAAAAGTCAAGGACTATCATTCTTTTTGAGGCACCCTGTACCCCTATCTTTACTTCCCGCCCCTAATTGGGATACCTTGCTCTACTTCAAGAGTGCCACCCCTACAGGCATCGTTACTATTTAGGTTGATACAATCTATTTCCACTTCGAGAATATCCTGAATTGGTAAAAATGTTGTGATTTCATTTAAGTGATATGTCACTCGAATTTAAGAACAACGTAGAATAAATGGAAAGATAAATGCCAGGAGATTGGCAAAAAGTAAAATGGTCAATTAATGAGGATCATCAAACCGTCTAATCGACGTGAAATTAATAGCGGCTTTTCGAAATTGATGGACGGAGGCTTGTGGACTGTAGAAACCGATTGCGCATCTGATGTGCGCATCAAAATGCATGGATCAGATGCGCACTTGTCATTTAATGCGCAGATCTAATGCGCACTCGTTTTCTCCCGTTCACAAGCTTCCGTCCGCCAATTTCGAAAACCCACTAATATCGTTGAAATTACAAGACAGTTAATTATTCGTCATATGAACCAATGATAAGAAAGAGACAATTGCATGCGAAAGTTCTATATCCATTACGCTAACAGTATAACGATATAATCATATAATGCTTTTCTTTTTTTTTTTATCTACAACCACATGTAACTATTTTGGTGGTGAGAAATTACTTTAATTTTGAAATGTAATTGAATTATTTTTTATTTGATATGTCTCTTGTATTTTATGTATTTTTATAATGTTTTGTAAACTCACATTTTTAGTCTACGGACTTTTCGATGAGTATTTTTTTTAATCAATAAAACCGAATTGAATGAATTGAATGAATAACAATGGTTTACATCTTAACAGCGGTACCATTAAATTCAATTTCTTGAAATTTATAAGGAAATTAAATGGGACATTTTCCACCTTCATATCAAATTTCATGAAATTCATTTAACTGCTGTGAAAATATGATTATCGTAACGGACGTGACACTTTGTGTTGAATTGCAAAAACAGAATAACGCTTCAATTTTGTTACGGGTCCCAATATTGCAAAGGACAACCTCTAAATACTCAGCCTATCCACTCAATGCCTACATGTTTAAGATATCACATGCTAACCTCAAATGTCCACAATGTGCAGCGAGTTTTCGTTTCCTAGACGATTAATTGAAAGAAACTTGATTTTATTTTCATACATGTCATTGGTAAATGTCAAGTGTATCAACACTGTTTACTTAAAACATGCCATCATTTTAAAGAGACTGTTTAAGATCCCTTTTTATGTCACTCTATTTTCATGCAAAATAAAGGACAAAGCTCTAGAGTTGTTTCCTGAAAATGAGAAAAATTTTACCGACTTGGCTTTAGCAAGCGAAAAAAAAATGTTGTAAAAGACTATAAGTGAGATGTGTTGCAGACCTTATTGAATATGTGAGACTATTTAATAAAATAGAAGAAAAAAACATGGCTATAGTTCCCCGTATAATACCGCAAAACTACACTCTTCGGAACTTCTGGAAGGGTTTCGGTAACTCTCCTGTATTTTGAACGTTTAAGCCCCGGTCACACAGGACCCCGGAAGCAACACGATTCACCCCGACTCGTTGTTCTGAGGCAGTTAACTGTGATTTAACAAAGAGTCGGGGTGAATCGTGTTGCTTCCGGGGTCCTATGTGACCGGGGCATTAAAGGTTCGCTAAAATGTTCTAAAGAGCCATTTGTAATCTATGTAGGCTCAAAATGCAACTATTTGAGGTTCCTGAACGATGAAGAACTTTTGGGTGGGTTCCAAAAACGATGGTTCCAACTGAGGGACAAAAGTATTGCAACTGCACTTTTTTTTCTAAGTGTGTAGAATCATAAGAAAGATAGTCTTTAGAGATAATTATAAACCTGAACTTAATATATTCATACTTGACAAAAGGGTCCTCAAAAAGACCCATCTTCCATCGTATCATTGGTTTCCAATAGCCGTCTCGCCCTCAATCAATTTCCTTTAAAGAATCAGTTACACCTTTGCATTTATGGCAAAGGTAAGCCTAACGTTGATCAACTTTAATCGACGCCCCAGCGCAGCAAGACGCATGTGTGACGCTCGACTGACGTTTATACGATTACTCAACGTATGTACTTGCTAACATTAGCCAAACCTTTTTCCTGCGCACATAAAAAAATAATCCAATTCGACCAACAATTGGCATAAACATTGGTTATTAACGCTAAAGTGTAACTGCGCCATAACCCTTAGCCAAAGCGCTAATGCGGCCCACTGTATTGGATTACTCTCTGTCTAATTGGATTACTTTATTGGCGTATTTTCTTTCTTTTTTCATTTTTCTTATTCGCTCTCATTTCGCTGCATGAGATGAGTTGGAGTATCTATGCAAATTCAGGTTGGCGTTGGCATTTAGGCGGTTGATTAGTCCAGTTTAGGACTGTGTGTTCTGATGGTACCCGCCTCTACATATTCTCTGACACTGAACACACAGGGGCGGCATAGCAGGCGCAAACAGAGGGGTAAAGATGTCCAGAGGGTTATGAAGGGTACTAAGCAGTCACTGTGAGTTTAGTGTAAGAGCATGCAGATGTGGGTGCTATCAGAACACACAGTCCTAAACTGGACTAGCGGTTAATATGTTACTGAGGGATATGAGTGTGTGTAGTGGAGTTGAGGAGAACAATTGACTGCTTTGGACAATTTGCAAACAAGGTCATGCAAATTCTTACATTATGTTCACATTTTCAGTGTAGCGTTACATTATATATTGGACAATGAGAAAGACGATTGGTTCCATTGTACGTCATTTTATGAGCTCAACATTCAATCACACATTTGCATTAGCAGCCAATGTCTGTGAACGCAGAAATGATAAGGGAAGACTCGTGACCAACGTTGAAGGCGTCCGTCCACGCTCGACGTGTTGGCGCCAGCGTCTTCAAAACGTCCTTCAAATATAACAAACGATTGTAGACGTTTGCTATGAAACGAAAGGTCCGACTGAGCCTTCGGTCACACCGCCAAACGTATGCCCAACGTAAATCGAATCATCATTATGATAAAACATGGAGGATACATGACTGGTGTTGAATTCATTTGGCTCGCGCATATAGCATCAGCCAAGTGTTTTGCCTATTTCTGCGCTCTAGGGGTGAATTTTGAGATTCCACGAACTTATGTACTCTGGGCATACGTTAATAAATGCAAATGTGACTGAAACGGCCATCGCCAGCTTTTTATGAAGGGTGCGGTAAAAAGAAGGGAAATAGCCTGTACATTAAAATTCCGACGATTTCACCTTCCCCACCCTGGTTATCAACATCAAGTGACATATCATATTATATAAATATTATAACCACAACCACCACCATCATCATCATTATCATCCTTTTCATCGTCATCATCGTCATCCTCATGACCATCGTCATGATCATGATCATCATCATCATTATTTTCATCATCATGATCATCATGATCATCATTTTCATCATCTTTATGATCATCATTATCATTTTTCATCATCATCATCATAATCATCAATTTCATCATCATCATCATCATCATTATCATTTTCATCGTCATTATCATCATCATCATCATCATCATCATCATCATCATCATCTTCATCATCATCATCACCATCATCATCATCATCATCATCTTCATCCTCATCATCATCATCATCATCATCATCATCATCATCATCANGGTCGAGGGGGAGAGTGAGGAGGGGTGATGACTTGAGCGTGAATTCGTGTATCATTAAAATCTGAATGTTTACGAAGAAGAGAGAAAGAGAAACATACCCTTAAAGGAGGACTCCACGCAAAAAAACCTTGCTTTGATTGTATGCGGAAAAATTAGACAAACAAATAAAAAAAAGTTTGAGCGAAAACGGACAACAGATAAGAAAGTTATGAACATTTGAAAAATGTCTTTAAAATTTTCAAAACATTTATATTTTTGGCCAGTTGGTAACTTTGGGTCACGTGACATGACGTGTTGATGACGTGGGTTCGTCACTTCTCTAGAATGAGTGTATTATATATTTTTTTTCTGTTAAAAAGATATGGGCGCAAAATAGTTCCTTCACTCGACGAATTTATCTCGTTGAATGTATATTCTCGATTATAACTTCTGAAATATTGTTCATAAAGAAGTGATAACAAAGTTATGAAAATAAATATGATTTTAATAAACAATATGTTTAATAAGAAATATGTATTTTGTGTTATAATTACGCTTGCACGGAAGCAAACTAATGTTTACCACTGTAAATTTTGGTGAAGGAATATTTTTTGTTCACTTTGGATTTAAAATGACAAAAATGATACACAAAAAGAAAATAGGATTTGAAAAACAATAACAAACATAACAAAGACAATATCATCTAAAAGAAAATGCTAATTGAAATATTAATTTTCATATTTATTCAATCAATTGATTCAAATCGTTAGAACTATATACGTCATTTGAGTACTGTTTAGAATAATTACATTCTTTTAATTAAAGCAATCTATTTATTAAGAATAAATCTTATTGATATTGATTGTTTATTAAAATCATCTTTAATAAATAATTTATCATTTCATCTTTCATCAAAAAACTTATTTCAAAGCTATACATTCCTTGATCATAGTTCTTGAATATATATCAAATTAAACTTATCAACAAATAGTGATTTGCTTTAAAGATGAAAAAATAAGGGATTAAACAGAAATGATATACAATAAGCCAATTGTAGAGAAGTGACGAACCTACGTCATCAACATTTCATGTCACGTGATCAAAAGTTGCCAATTTGCTAAAAATATAACTGTTTGAATTTTTTTAAAATATATTTAAAAAATTCGTAACTTCTTTATTCATTGTCCGATTTCGCTCAAACTTGTTTTGATTTGTTCGTCTAATTTTTGCGCTTTTAATCAAAGCAAGCTATTTTTGGCGTGGAGTAACCGTTTAACGTCATCATCTGAAAGCGAGGCTCGATCAGCCGGCTTACCACCCCGAATCAATTTGATTGGCCCAAGCAGGTCGATCACAGGTGCACGCCACGACGCGCAGTCTAGAAACAGATTTGATGTTGTTTGACACCAAAAAAAAATCTTACAGATTGAAAACTGTTCGAAGAATCAATGTGACGCCATGGGGGGCCTCCAATTGATGCTCCATTTTAGAAGATATTTGGGAGCAATTAATGTGATATTGACGATGCGACCAGTTGACCGAGATGGGAGGGGCACCACCTCTTTAAAAACCTGTCGTGGTGGTGGTAAGTATACCAGAATATCGAACGACACAATTTAGTGAAATAGCTAGAGCGAAGAAATGTTATTAAGTTTTTATATCCTAGGAATTATTTGGAGCATGTCGCATCAATATAATAACAGAAGTGAAACTCGGACGGCTTAATAATTGAGAGGGGTGGTGCGCATGTAGGCCGTCTTGTCTAAATGCTGCAGACACAGCCAACAAAATGTAGATCAATGTGAATTCAGGGGGGTGTTTCATCAAGATTTGTCGCAGCGACAAGGAGTCATTTTCCGACAGTTCCCATAGCAACTGTCAGCGATAGTGCTTTTCATCCAATCACAATCAAGGAATTTGTCAGCGCTGACTAATT
>BQKZ01007606.1:7381-21868 GCA_036244855.1 Temnopleurus reevesii | reverse complement strand
GATGTCATCATGGTCATCTTCTGCATCCTTGAAGTCGTCAATGCCGTCGTCGGAGTAGTCCTCGTCGTCGCAACGAAATCTCCGTGACATCATAGATTGATTCATGGAGTATTGACATTCTACGGTTGTTTTATGGGCCCATCTTCTATTTCAGCTAAGTCATTTTATTGTCTTTGACCATGGTCATTTAATGTAATATCTCACAGGATCCGTTTGTTTATTATTGGCGCTACCGCATTTTTATGGAAATTTCTTGTTATGGATTTATATTGTTGTACGACTATTATGTCCATAAGGAAAGTCGATTTACTGATCCACATTTAATTTGTCAGCAACTTGATGCGTAATCAAACTCATTTAAATCATATACATATGCTTATGTGCGCGTCTGTCCATGTGTACTAACCCTACAAATAGTCTTATCAAAGAGGTTATTTTGAACGCTTTGAATGAAATTAAAATCTCAAGTTTATCCTGACAATTTGTGAAAATACGAACATTACCACTTTGCACCCGGAGCTTAACGTTTTGTTTTGTTTCGCCCCGGGCACAAGGATTCGAAAACACGCTGTTGCAATATTGCATCACTCACCTTCCCATATTTGTCAGAAATACACAAATAAACCACACAAAAATGACAATTATTTGTAAGAATATATTCATTTTTGATACATCGAAAAGCGATGAAACAGAAGAAAAGAGTAAACATCAGAAATTGATCATATGATCATCTAATGTGAAGAAAATAAAAATGTTGACTTATTGCTACTTATTGTGCATGTTTTCACGAGTTGACGGTAGCCAAAGAGTAATGTTGCATGGAGTCAATCACACCATCATACGAAAGTGTACTTTTGTCAAAATGAACATGCATTTCTAAATCACACCTTGCGTTTTTAGCCTGCGTCGGCCCAGCGTTTCGGAAGTTAAAACGTGTGAACGTTAAAGGTGTGACGCAGACTTTAAAGGATGTCATTTGCATTGTTGCTCTATCGGATATTTTTTGTTTTCATGCACTATTACCCTTTGCAATTGCCACAGTCACTTTGTAATAATCGTTATCAATTACATGCTCCAGCTGGAAAAAATTGGATCTTTAGTAAAAATGTTCAACAAAATTGTATGACTTTAAGATTTTCCTTCAAATACATGGAGAACGATTTTAGACTGTATTTTGCAGGTTCCAATTGTGTTTATTTATTTCAGCAATATGTCTACCACTGAACCATTCACATTCCAGGATAATATTCTAATATTTTTTTAATAGTTTGAATTTTTGACTAATAACCAATGTACAAGTAATGAGCAGTCGGATTCTTCAAATTTGACAAAATTTTAAGGCTGATGATACATGAAAAACATCAATAAATTAACCAATTGCCATAGAAGCCAATGACATGACATTCCTTCGGCAGGTTAGATATCTAATGATAATTTATGTTTTAATTCATAAAATATTCACAGCTAGATTGGCTTTGTTAATTATCAGTGTAGTAAAATCACGCTTTTCCGTAATAACGCAAAACCATCATAAATTTCGTTGATCGATCACTCCTTGAGCGCTGTCCGCTGAATCACGCTCAGCGAAAAATGCACGTAAACCCAATTACAATTAGAAAACCGAGGAACGATATACCAATCTTCCCTCGATTTCAATCACCCAAGGATTCCCCGCACAGCGTTGGGAGGGTCTGTGAGACCAATACTTAGAAAGTTTGGCGATCAAGCTTTCAAATGAGCCGTGCCGATCTAGATTTCCCCGTGGCGTTTTCCGGTCATAAACGTTTAAAAAAATTGTTTCACTTCAAGAAATTGCTGTCAATGAACTCACCAGTCGTTTTGTCCGAAAGGGAAAATTGGGCCGATCGCATGCATGCATGCAGCTGTTTGACATTTGGGCGAACGACTAGAATGAGACTAGGAGAATCACTCACGCGTATCTCCGCGGAGCACTGAGTTACGTAATAGTGGTATGACATTACGGTTTATCGTTATTACGGAAAAACGTGATTTTACTACACTGATTATGTCAGGAGTACAGTTGGTAGATAATTAATATACCCGATTTTTTAACTTCTTCGTCTGTGTACATATACATGTAATTTCGAATATACACAAATTTTTCCTCAAGATGCTAAATGATACATGTAAAGTTAAAATATAAACCGTTATTTTCACCAATATATATTCATATTACATAAACAATAGAAAATACATAAATATAATGTTAAAAAGTTTCATGTCCTTAAATCACTTAGGAATCTCCAAAATATTTATTGTCGGCTTAGAACATTAATTAATTAGAAAGAAAATTGTCGTAACAAACGGTTTCATAAATTTTGAGGTACCTACAGACTCAAATGCTACTGAAGATCCTTTACAAACAATTCCCTGTCAAAATATTGTCCGGGATTACAGTAATTACATAATATCGACAACATGGAAGGGTCAGCTGAAACAATAACTCTTCTTGAACTATGAAGGAGAGTAAATTGTGAATGTATGAATGTACATTGTTCTATTTATACAGTTCTCAGTGTTACCACTTTGACTTATTTTTGAAAGTGTTCATTAGTGCCCTCTGTGAAATTTTCCTCGTTGCCAGATGGTTTCCATGACCGTCGGATGGCACCACAATACTAACAATCATGAAGCTACATTACTTTTGATGACTCACTGAAATAGTGCCACAACCGCTAGTGCCGTAGCAAAGTGCCAAGTGATAAGGCTCAGACCTACCCAATATGAGGAACATTAGAATCAAGTGCCCTGAACGTAACCGTTAAGGACATATATATATAAGCAGATGACTTGTTTTACTTTATCTCAAATATATAAATGTGGCAACTCGAACATGAAGAAATTGTAGCTCTAACGATTAAGGTCTATAATCAAATTTATGTTTATCAAACTGAACCGCTCTAGGATTACTGCTATACCTTGATCCGCTCCTATCGTCAGTCACCCTTCCGGGGTTTGAGATCAGCGACAAGGTGGATCCAGTCCGGAGGTGCTTCGGGGGTACTGACCCATACATACCCGGACTCGGACTATCATCATAGTCTCTCACCGCGTTAAAGAGCTCATCCACCACCTGTCTCTCCTCGTTGCCTAGATGGCTGACATGCCCGTTAGAGGGCGCTACACCGTTGGACATGACGGAGTTCCGGTTGCCTGCGCCCGGATAATCCACCGGCGGGTAGGACTCGGTTGGAGAGGNGCGCCCGGATAATCCACAGGCGGGTAGGACTCGGTTGGAGAGGGTGGGTTGGGGACAGGGTCGGGTGCGGGTTCGGACGGCGGAGGCAGGATGATCGGCTCTGTCTGTTGGACAGCATCGTTGGAGCGGGGGCGTGCACGCTGCGCTGCTTGGTCGGGCATGGTGGACGCTGTGCTAATGTTGGTTCCTTGCCGTACTAACCCGCCTGCGGATGATTCGTTGATTGGTATAAGAGGTGGTCGGCCGGTATAATCATTGTCACCTGGAGTTGTCAGGTGGGTGATTGGTCGCAAATCATCTCGATCTCTGCGCCTAAATGAGAGGGGAAGGGCAGGAAATAATAGACACATGAAGCAATCATATAAATAAGAAGATAAGAGAAGTTATTATAGAGAGAGATGTTAACAACCAATCACAACTGTAGAGAGCTCACTGATAATAATAGCAATGACGTACGAGAAGGAGAGTATACATGTCTTTTAATGTACATATTTGCATAATTGATTCAAAGTAAATGGACATCACGGACGAAATTAATATACAACTTCTTAAACGTATTGGCCAATAAAAACCAAGATACTGCCTAAAGGCCGTTCAGTGATATCGTGCAGCGTTGGTGTGCTGAGGCATTTTAAGAGGCCAATCTATTCCCGGATACGAGTATATTATAAATCGTAAGCGTTACCTAGAACCGTCAAGATTGATTAAGTGATTGATTGATTGAAATTATTTCGGTATTAAAACAGTTCCAATAAAAAAATACAGCGGACTGCCGACATAATAATATAATAACAACAAAAATAAAGACTCTTTATTTTAATTTCACCACTCTCTGCACATTCTCTTGCCCTGTATAAACACACATGAACTACATAGCACTCAACCACACATCTGATATCCTATCTGATCGCTCCTCCAAATGCCGTGTAGAGTGTGAGGAGATGGGTGCCATTAGGAAATACAGAGTCCTCAACTGGACTACCGTCATGACCGTGAAACAATGGGACATAAAGAAGATGATATTCAACACCCGTAGCTCAAATACATCATGGTGGTTACAAAGACTCTGCACAATGTCTTGCCCTGAACACATAGGAACTACACAGCATTCAACCACAGAATCGCGCACATCCTTCTGATCTCGCCTCCACATGGTGTGTGGAGGCCCCAGCACATCAAACACAGCACGGCGTAACAGCATGACATTTACAGTATCTTGGTTGTTATTGGCCAGCGCGCTCCTCCGCGCAAAGGATGTTTAACAACCGGCCAATCACATAGGAGATATTGCGTAAATGTCGTGATTTGTAATGCCCTGCCTGGATTTGTGTGCCCTGGCCTTGAGAATGTGAAGAGACGGGTGCCATTAGAACACAAATTACTTTAACTGGATGAACCAGTGCTACACTAAAAGTTGATCCTCAACACCCTTACCTGTGTTCTTTCCTGCCGAAAGTAACAGCACAGATGAGGAAGATAATTATGGAGATGACAAGAATAAGGGCCACTACGACAGCGATTACTGTAAAGAAACAAAAGAAAATACATGAATGATTTTCAAGTTTGTTGGCTGTAACAACAGGAAATGCAGCATCAGTTAAACCACCATGGTTAAACAAAGGCTATTGTAATTCTGAAGGTACTGCACGAATAGCAAAGAGACACCGCAATTGATTTACCTTAATCATTCTATTACATTACAATGGTCATCTGAATATCACAAAAATATTTGATATTAGTTGGACCTGTTTATTATTTTGGCAATTAACCCATCGACTACTGGTACTAGGTAATCACTACAAAAAGTCGAGGGAATCACATAATTCAGTAGTCATCGGGTTAACGCATCAGGACCGTGTAAGGGATAGGAAGGGAGCATTCGAAACACCTGACGTTAATACCAGAAGGACTCGCTTGGTACCAAAAATAACCCGCATCACCCCGAACAGTATCAGATTAATGAAATAATACCATGAGGAAAGGGGTCCGATAATTCAAATAATAAATCACAATTTTGAATCCTTACTTTATAATTAATATCTGTAAGGAAAATCCGGAGCGTTGACAACTATTTTTTTTACACTCGCCCTTATTTTATACGTATTTCACTTCACATTATGAAAGTCTTCAGAAATAACATATGCAGATGAATACAGCTACATTGTCTCAGGGCAGAAATCTCTGTTTACCTGATATCACCATAATTGCTAAGAAATATGGACGATATCCATTCTTATGAGAACGGATAATGACAACAGGTAAAAATAATCGGACTTGCGCTGTACATGTAGTCTGAAACTCAGGAATAATTGATGGAGAGTAATTTTAGAAAATTTTAGCAATGTGGTGAATAGAACTAAAACACTTTCTAAGAATTATGTGTCAATTGACAGCAGATCCGTATGCAATAAAGGATCATTGAATTGGCGTGCGACTAAATGTTACGGAAATAGATTGTATCGTGTTTGTTGTTGTAACGTATTGGAATGAAAATCTCTTATCCCTTTCCAAGTCATCTTAATCTTGTCAATCAGTCATTTTCGTTCCTTTTTTTGGGTGAGCTTACCGATCACCATCCAGACATTCAGTACTCCAGCAGCATCTGTGCAGACAGGCGACGGTGTCCATGTCCCATCCGCCTGGCACACTAGATCGGTGCTCTCGCTGGGTAATAGGCCATCGTTGCAGTCCAAGACCACCGCGTGTCCGATCGGGTACGGACCGCTGTCCGATGTGGTAACGTTACCCCTCTCCACAACTGGGTGGTCACATACGTCTGAAATGGTGATGATAATGATAATAATAAGAATGATGATGATAATAATAATGATAATGATATTAATCATCATAATAATAATGATGATAACAGTCCAGGACCATCGCGTGTCCGATCGGGTACGGACTGTTGTCCGATGTGGAAACGTAACCCCTATCCACAACTGAGGGTTCACAGACGTCTGAAATGATGATAATGATAATAATAGAAATGATGATGATAATAATGATAATAACATCAACAATAATAATTATCTTGATAGTAATATCAATAACAATGGTAATAATACTACTAATACTAATACTAATAACAGTCTAGTACCACCGAATGTCCGATTGGGTACGGACCGATGTCCGATGTGGTCACGTTACCCCTCTCCACAACCGGGTGGTCACAGGCGTCTTAAATGATGATAATGATAATAATAACCACGACAACAATAATAATAACGATTTTTTATTATAGTGATATTAATACTAGCACTACTAAAAGAAATACTAATAAATTAAAATAATACCAGTCTTTGACCACCAGCAATAGCCCTCTGCCCCTTCTGGTAGCATTAATCGCCGGACATGTTCAATAGGGAATGTGATAATAACGATGAAAATAATACCAATAAACAATTTATTAGAGAGCATGCATCCATTTTGCAGATCGAGTGCTCAAGTCACCTTTACATTATCATTATCCGGAATTTAGCCGTCGCCATATAGACGCCAAATGAAGTCAAGGAATAGATATTTATGCCAGCTATCCATTTACGTCACCTGGGTTGATTGCAGTACAATCTGCGGATGAATATCTTGCTGAAGGAAATTAACGCTATGGGTGGGACTCGAACCCAGACCCACTGGCTGGTTGACAGGAGTCATACCCACTACAACACGACACCTCCACAATGTAATAGCTTTAATATATTCCTGTCAGAAATCTCCGTTCGTCCAGTAAAAATTTACTCAGTGTTCCACCTATCATACAACTACACAAGCATATGAATATCGTGCCTTTGCATCGGCAGGGCCTTCATTATGGAACCAGCTTCTTGACCAGCTTCGCAATATTGATAGCTAAGAAAGCTTTAACAGAGCACTTAAGACCCATCTGTTCTCAAAGCTGTAAAAAACCTTTCTCTTCTACACGCTGGTCAGAAACATGGTTTGATAATGGCTCCCTACCCATGCAGGGTCATAGTCACATTATTTATATGTTTAGATGTTTATTGCGTTAGTAAATATTTGTTTGTTTGTGAAGCGCATAGAGAATTTCCCTAATTATAATGCGCCATATGGATTTCTAATATTATTATTATCATTACTTACTTTGGGTACGAGTTGTCACGGCAGATGATGGCGTAGTGACTGCAGAGTCTGTGGCAGTGGCTGTAGCTGGAGGCTCTGTCGTCACCATGCCCGGGCCTTGAGTACCAGTATCCATCCCTGCAGATTGAGGAACCGTCGCAGCGGGCGTACCTGCTGTGGCTGGTGGTGATGGTGATGGCACTGGTGCGTTGGTCACAGGTACTACGGGCGTTGTTGATGGTGATGGAGACATCGTTGTGGTGGCAGAAGCTGGATGATATGTATATGAAGAGTACCGATTAGAATATAGTAATATAACCATGGAATGTAAGACACAATTTCTTCTTTGTATATCAGTTCATGAAACCCTTTTTAGTGGTGGACGGTAGAAAACGAATGAGTATCTGATATGCATATTAAATGACGAGCGCGCATCTAATATGCGCATCATTTATTGTTCAAATTCGATGCACACTCCTTATACCGTCCAAAAGTATATGTCAACCAATTTTGAAAACCCACCAACTAGTGTTGCGTGATTCTCACGCCCTCTTATTTCTAAACTCTTACGAACCTATGAATACAGCTTTTCAGCCAATTAATTACATGTTTCTCAGTCGATTTGAATTACAGAATATTGCTGGAAACTGGCTATTGACACCTACCTTTTGCCACAACCATAAATGAACAGAAAACCAATTTTGACATATAATAAGGAACCAAAATGCATCCAACTCACCCCCGAACTTGATAAGGTATCCTGATCCTCCAGCCGATCCAGCTGCCCTAGTCAACGTGGCAATCGCCTCGGTCGTCGGTGGTACCCCGGACAGGACTTGTTCACCTTGCATGGAGATATCAATCACCATCCCACCAACGTCCAAGCTCAGTGTGTCCCCAGAAGCAAGGTCAAAGGCCAGAACTTGGACCAACAGCATCCCCGTTGATGACGTCACTTCCGTTCTGGATTCCAGGCTGGCTGGTTGGGAGGTATCAGTGTTCGATGCTACGTAGTTGCCAGGAAACCATGGTGATGAGATGTAACCACTGGGAGCGGATACTGTAAGATATAGCGAATTTGAAGGTGATTAACAAACCTGAGCAATGTTTCACCAAAATGAGAAAGACTCCAAGAACGATTTTAAGATCGACTGGTATCAGTTCTTGTGCTCAATGCCCATACTATTTTGGGATCATAAAAAACGGATGCCAGTTGATCTAAAAGCCGTTTTTAAAGTCTTTCTTACCTTAGTGAAACACATTCCTGGTTAGCAAACATGTCAAGTTTAATTATCTACATCATTAGGAATATTTTCATGTGCCACGAACTGTTTATCGCCCTGTATAGATTAGTTGTATATGCAGACTTATGTAATTTGGCCTTTTTTGTTCATGTGGAAAAACAGTTTTATTAAAAGATTAAAATGACTGACATAACAATGTCCGATTGAAAGAAAATATTCAAAAACTTAAACCGAACGCATGTAATTTTGATTTGTACTAAAACTTCTACGGATTGTATCAAAGGTTGACAACTACTTTTTGACGTATTCCTGTCAAGTTTTCTTAAAAAGACCACGTCATCCTCTATATGTTGGCATATATACACCTTTATGTTTATGGATAGGCCGGTTCCTCGTGAATTCACATTTGACGATTTTCGACAATTAGAGGATGATAAATGAAAGCATCGACACATTAAAAGGGTTTACACTTAGAGTTGGAACATCAAGGTTTCAGAGGTTAAGACAGTTCTACGGAAGCGTATACGAGTTTGTACAAGCCGCCTTCTTATCTGGGACAAGACGGCATTAAAGCACACATTGCCAACTTACCAATTTTGGGTAGTAAGGGGTTTACCTTCTTTTCTTTCAAATACAAGTTTGTACTCGTCGCCTTCTCGCTCTCTTGTTCTAGTGATTGATTGATTGATTTTATTTCCGATACTCAATGAAAATACAAAACAAATATATACAACATGAAAGCAAGAGGAATATAATGAATATCGGATGGATTGCCCATTTCAGAGCCATTATCAAAGTGGCTCTGTTCTTTCATGGAGTCCATGATAGAATATGGCGCCAAAGAGAGTATGCCGCTCTTTTGCATAAGGCGACGAGGTGAGTTTAAAGAATTCGTGCAATGTAATTCTTTTTTACATAACACTACACCTTTTCGACCTAAACAAGGCCCGTTGGCGAATTGATCAATCCGCCGTCGCGCTGCGCGTATAAGCTTCCGTTGGACTGTCGTAGTTTTTTAAACCTCGTCAAATAATTCTCACTACAGTAATTCAATTGTAACCACTCTGGCACATGACCATTATTACATGTTGCTTTTTAATCCATTTATGTATCAGTAATGTGAATTTACTATCCTTACTTCCTCCTAATTATCAATGACTATTTTATAGTACAATTTTAGCTTAACTCTAGTTTTGTGATTATTTTATTATTTGCACTTGTTTTGTTCCAGAACCAAGATGAAAACCAATTTTTACATTGTATATAATTGATCTTGTTATCCTGATTAAATATGATTTAATAATTAAATAAATAAATAAATAAAACATTAAGCCCCAAGGTCGACAACAGGGCCATTGTAAGCTTATTGCTTTACTTGTCTTTACATGGCGGATAAATGACTTACCTTCATAGATCGACAGAAACTCCATATTCGTCACACTACTGCCACATATCTGCTGCGTGTTCCCTGGACATGGCATGTTGCACATGACATCGCTCATCGGCATGGATGAAGGATTAATCGCATTATCACAGCTGCAATGTGCCCCATATAGACCAGCAAATGTGAAACCCTTGTTTGTACAGCTTTCCAAGCAGTTTTCGATGGTGTTTGAAGTAAACTGGACACTGCTCTGGGCCAACGGACTGTCTTCAAAGCGGTAGCAGCCTCGGTAGTTTGGCGCGATTCCGGTATTCAAACCTGCAATGCGAGGGAAGAATAATTATGTTTAATCTGCACGTATACTTTGAGAGTAATTACGAATAGGTATATAATACAAAATGTTCCCTTTTCAGGATAAATGCATCTCTTCTGTTGTTTGTCTTTGTAGGTGAGGTAATGAATGTACAAAGTCAAAGGAAATTGTGTATTAGGTGAATTTTCATAAATCCTGGTTTATTTTTCCATTCACTTGCTAAAATGATCAAAAAGGCTTCTTTTTATTACTCTAATGATATCACCAACAATTGGTTCGGCGGCATGCTTCAGGTCAATGTACGGGACATTTTTATATATAATAAAAATTTATATATAATAAAGATTTATTATACCCCTTATTCCATTACATGTTCTTTTGACTGCCATATAATTACCATGGATATATCCATGCTATACAATCTTACCTGAACATCTGACCCCAACATCATTGGCATGGGCACATGTGGGGGCCATTCCCCATTGATTTGGCGTAATACATTGGTCAATCCGCGTTGCCGATGCATCACACTGGACGTTTGTTAACCATATAGGCTGTGTTGACACGCCCGGTGAATTGATAAAGCCACCAAGGGAAACTTGGAAACCTAATGTGATTTAGACAAAATATATAAATATGGGATTAAACAGTTAATTTAGAAAAAAAAACTTCTGAAAACGAAAAGCTCCACATAGTAGCTCTCTCACCACCAAGTATTCATTTATTCGAGTATGGTTATGTCATAGTTCAGGGCCTATCCAAGATTTGCCAATCCTTCATGCAATTCGTTTTACCCCATTTGGGATCATCCTTAAAGGTAGAAAACAAACTACATTTGCACACATTACGGCTATGCTTACAACTTATTGTGTACCTCGTATATGCCAAAATAATAACCTCTATGAAGTATTTTGTCGAATGTAGTCCAGTATATTTTATTCAAATAAAAATCTTTTTTTGTATCATAATTCATCGTCACAACAACGGTATTGCGATACTCCTAGCGGATTACTACACACACAGCGAGCACGTACAGTATGCACTTCAATACACTGCCGCACCATGATGAATACTCACTTAGAGAGACTCTTGTGCTATTGGTCAACGAGCGATCAACGGCCGTTTTGAATTTTGAACGTACGATGAGATAATTGGCCGGCTGCGAAAGTCAGGTATTGTTAAAATAACTTGAAATACATGACGTCTTTGAGCTTACTTGATTGGCTATAAGTTATGGTCATTTATACCCTTTATCAAAACACTAAATTCTTGGAATGTCAGACTTTAGCTCGCAAAAGTAGTATTCTATCTTTAAAGGTGAACTTAACCCGGGAGCTTTTGAGCTGTCAGTGGATGAAGAAAATTAAAAATAATAAAAAACCTGATAATCGTTTGAAAAATTACAGATTTTCAAATTTTCAAGTATATCGAGGTCCCTGCCGCTAGTGGGGATCAGTGCGGTCGGAACTTTGACGGAATATGTGACGTCATGTATCGACAACTCAACATTTAGGCTATATAATTCTGTAAACAATATCAGAATTTCTTTTTAAAGATCATTTTTCAAAGAAAGGTGAACAAATATTTGATTTTCGCTTTGATATAACACACCCTTTTCAATTTCGTACGCAGTTAGGGAAAATAGTTTTGAATCTCTATTCTAATGTATCTTCGTTAAAAATCTCATTTACAACGTAAATGGGGAGTTATCGCTAGTACGTCATAGATTTTGCCAAAGTTGCCTGCTTAATTAATGTTTCTAACAAAAGCATATCATTGAAACTGTGGAAATTCCTAATTTGTTAATGAATTATAAGATTGGCTCTGATGCTCAAGGTTTGTAAATCTAATCTTTATTCATTTACTGAGAGCACGATAATTCCAGGGATGGGTACCTTTACAGACACTTCTTAAATAAAAGAATTTTGATATATATCTGGAAAATGCCTCGTATATTATTAAAGACATTACAATAATTGTCACAAATATTAATTTGTGTACATGATTTCACATCATAGATAGAATAAAGTGTTATCATTATTCTAAATTGGGAACAAATCATTTGACAGAATGGTACTATTGATGATTTACAAATAGATTTAAACATTTCTAAGGATCCTCCAACTCAAAACATTATTTCAGCGTTCAAATGTCCTCTTGCTTTTGATAACATTTCCAAAAGTTTAAAACAACATTGAAGGAGAAGTACAGACAATAAATTCTTTTCTTCAGAAGCAGAAATATTAGACGAACGGTATTACAAATTGTTGAATATCTTGCAACTGATAACGAAGTGATGGATCTTAATGACAGGTAGGAATTGTAAGAAACACTTAAAAATGTCAATACTAGTGACTTAAAAATACGGTTTCTTGGCGATTAACAAGGAACGTTGTTCCTTTATGCTTTAATTAAAAGGTACTAAAATTTGTTTCTGCAAGGATGAAACATGTGAATGCTTGGGTTTATTTTTACATAAGTCTCAATATAACTGAGTTCGTGAAATATTTTTGAAGGTGTATGACAACAAAATATTTATCGATAAACACGTAAACGTGGTTTAAGTTCTCACAAAATGGGCATATGATCATTAAATTTGAAGTAAATATAATTGCAGATTAGAAGTGAAGCAATGACGTCACAAAATATATGAAAATTAGCAATGCGCTTATAAAGTCTAATTGTTTTCATTAAGTTCCTTAGTGGTCCACTTTTTATTCATGGGTGTTTAATGATTCTGCTCCATTTGAGAACATATTTCCTAGTTTGATTTGTCAACAAAGATGAGAATAATATCATCATCCTTTTGTTGGCTCGGTTTTAACCAACACTTTTATGTACAGAATTGCCTAGATTATGGTATTGTATACAATTATTCTAAGAGTGTATGATAATACAAACCTAGTTGCCTGCAGACGACGTTACTGTCTGTCGTATCCCAACCTTGGTCGCATATCGTCCCCCATTCATTCCCATAATACACCTCGACCCTGCCGTCAAGGGTTGTACTTCCGCCAACCAGCCTCACATCACCTAAATTACATGGATAATAAAGTAAATTCAATATAAGGGTATATACTTGGAATAAAGCATGTTTTTTCATCTTAAATAGTTGTGGACTTTATGTTCTCTTGTGGCGATGAAGAAGGCCTGTATTTTTCCTGATACGAAGCAAAATATTAATCCGAAATTACATTTATTAAAAGAAGAGTCTACCCAAATTTCAATATTTTTTTAACAGAAGCATAAACTTTTGATGAACAGAACAACAAAGGTTTGAAAAAAAAATCAGACATATAATGAATTCTAAATAATTAAAAAGGATATACCAGACAGGTTGCCGATTTGATGACCTCACAGGTGTGCTACTAGCCACCATTTTGCTTATATCATATATGGTGTCAGATTAATCATTTCTACAAAAAGATACAATGTTCATATTAATGTAAACATGCAAATAGGGGTATATATATATATCATGAAAACATCCCACAATGAAAGTTTTTGAGGAAATCATATTTTTGGGGAAAAGGTAACATTTTACATAACATTAAAATGATAATTATGCACCTATGACGTCATTTGTTACCACTTTGTCAAAATATTCAATCATTAATAACTTTCACGTTACTTGTCCATTCTCAATCTCTCAATTTTTCTCAATCTTTTTAATCTTTTTAATCTTTTTAATCTTTTTAATCTTTTTAATCTTTTAAATCTTTTTAATATTTTTAATCTTCTTTTTAAATATGTTTTTTCTTTTTCTGTTTTCTTTTTATTCTTTTTATTTTTCTACTGTTGAACAAGAGAAAATTTGAGTAGACTCTTCTTTTAATGGTCTATATTAATAATTGTACTAACCCGTGCATATCAAGCATTTTTTATTTATCCTATTAAGTCCACTTAGCAAAACTGTTGTCTCGATGGGGAACAATAAGAAAACACAATTAAGAATACTTAGGTAATATCAACAATAATTCATTTTCATTGCAAGTTACATGTAGAAATAATTGTAACACACCCTATACTTCTTTAGTTTTAATAAAGTGTAGGACAACAATCTGTTCCTGCAGCTATTGGCAAACATATATACCAATCTTCAACCAACAAGATAACAATTTAATAATGGTTTGAATACAATTTAACAAGTAGAATATTTTTCCTATGGTGCTGTGCATTTTTTTTAATTTTTTAAAATTTATTTATTTATTTATTTTTTTATTTATTTTTTTTTTTTTTGGGGGGGGGG
>BQKZ01007605.1:0-19547 GCA_036244855.1 Temnopleurus reevesii | reverse complement strand
ATCGGGTAAAATTTATCCACCCAGAAGGGCTTAACTTGACTTCGGGATTAATTTCCTTTTGGCCCCAAAACCTTTGACAGGTCAATGGCCTTTGTTAATCCCCCACATCCTCCACACTTCACTCCTTTTCACAATTATATACCTACTTTGTCTTGTGTTATTTTTGTGCTTTTAATTTTGTTATTTCATGTATGTTAAAGAGATGTGAACAAATTGAATCTTGAATCTTGAATCTTGAATTAAAACTTAAAATTTCCTTTGGTTTTATGAAAATCCAGTTACTACATGTACGTGTATCTTTAAAAAGAACCGGAAGTAACACACAAGTTATAACACCAAGCCAGCCCCCTAAACGCCCTACTGTCTCCAAACAGACGAAACGATCATCTCTACAGGATGATTATTTCTATTATCATAAAGAAAGTCCCGGTGTTAGATATATCCTATTGAGGTAGGAATGGGACTGCTCATCCCATCCTTGAAATATCTAGATAGACTCGCTGAACTAAAGCCCTGGTCACATAGGACCCCGGAAGCAACACGATTCACCCCGATTCTTTGTTAATTCACAGTTAACTGCCTCAGAACAACGAGTCGGGGTGAATCGTGTTGCTTCCGGGGTCCTATGGGACCGGGGCTTTACTTGGAAAAAGTCCAGTCCGCATTGTCTATAAACATCCTCTATACGTAAACGTACCTTTTAGGATAATTCTTACCTTTCTTCGTAAAAACGGATTTACCGCAATAAAGACAAAGAAATTAATCATGTGTTTCACACTACGTAGACGAACAAGTGTAAAGTAGGAATTATAGCTAAGAAGCCTTGGTGTTATAAGAGGTAAAGGAACGATGATTCCTAAAATGATATACGGCATCCATGTCATGAAACACAGAACTGTCATTACGAGAAACATTTTGGTGGTCTTTGTGCCAAGAAGGTGTCGGTTTTGTGGTTGGGAAGTAGCCACTGTCCGTTTGGCTTCGGATGCCAATGGACCTAAATGTTGTCTTGGGGGTTTCGATAAGCTAGTTGAAGGTTCATCCTTAGCCCTAGATGGCGTGTGTATCATAGGGGTATTTGGATATAGATGCGCTCTTGACGTCCTTACCGAATCTGCATGGCCACATCCGGCTGAGTTTCTAGCTTCTTGGCACCGTTTGGATGTTTCCCTGGAAACGGATGGTTGTCCGGGTAGAACTAAATGAGACGAGAAGTAAGTTGGATTGGCATTTGGTGCTGATGATGTGTTCATTATTTCTGAAGCTGAGGTGTCACTGTCTGCTTCGGCTGCCAGATGTCTGATTGGCGTTTCTTTTATGAGGCTACCCTGTCTTGACAAGCCTATATTTGAGTCACGCGGAGATGTATGTGGATGCACTCTTGTTTCAAATGGCCGACATTGAATTTTCGAGCTTTTCCTTGTGTCCTTATGACTGTCTAAAGCCTCGGGTGATGCGGGATTCCCACCAGATTCCCAGATCTGATGAACTATAGTTTTACCTGGCCGTTTGGCGGCTATGGCCTTACCTTTACCAGGTTTGGTCTTACTAGTAGGGCCCTGAACCTCCTTGTTTCTTCCACTCTTAGAATGTTGAGCGTTTGATGATCCGTCTTCGTAGTCGAATCTTCTATTTGAACCACCTTTCCTTCCAGGATTGGATCCGTCCATAGGGATTCGCCCTGAAACCGTCGGGACGTTTTCCTTAATCGGCGATGCAATGCGCAAGGTCCGCTGCGGATTCGATCGATTCATAGCGTCTCGTACCCGACCTTGTCTTGTAATAACCAGATATACCCGCGAATAGGAGAAGATGCATGCAAGAAATACCACTAAAAACGTGAGGGCTTGCACTGCTTTGTTGAATTTTGATGCCAAGCTTAATGGATTCGTTATATAATGGCAGCCTTGTTTCCCGCGCAATGTAGTCACAATACTCAGATGAAGCGGCAAAAGGACGTTAATACACGTAGCAAGTACAACACACGCAAAGGAGAATAGCGACACCCGGAGCTTTGTGGAACAACCCCTGAAGTGTCTGCAGATTATGAGGTAACGGTCGACTGCGATGACTGCCATGAGGAAAAGTGTCGAAAGCGAACATGTTTGTCGCAGTATTGTCAGAAACCAGCAGAGAGCTTTCGAGTGAATCACCCTCCCGATGGCAACGGGAGTCGGACAGATGCAGGCGACGAGATCGACGAAGGCCTGGAACACGATCAGAATGTTGGTGCTCTTCCACGGCCTCTTCCGGCAGTATACCCCAATGATGAGGAGATTCCCTGGCAAGCCAAGTAGGAAAGTGGTCCACTGAATAACAGCAGAAACGATGTCGGTTGCATTCGACATCGCTCATGAGAAGTGTCGAGATACAAGCGATCTGATTCAACAGACATGCATCATTCGTTCAACGCTGCGGCGAAGCTTTTTTTTTCTATTACCCTAATCATCACTTTTCTACATCGTTTATCAAGGCAAACGAAACATCCCGTGTTCATCGCTAGTACTGTTTGTAACCGATATTTCAATGGTAATTATCAATTCCAACCGTGATTCATACATATTCAATCGCAAAATAGTTGTTCCCTCCGGTCAGACTTAAAGGTATACTTAGAGCGCACGATTGATGTTGACAGAGAGCAATGAAAAGGCTTCTAAAACGCGGGTGAGACAAATCCCCTTTTCGCGAGTGCCTAAAGTTGCTCCTTTTCTGTGCTGCGTCCATACTCGATGATAATCACCTGCTTATTTCTATGCTTCTCTCTTCTTTGTCTTCCTCTTGTTCTCTTTGAAGACTCCCCCTCCTTTTTCCTGACTGGGTTAGGATAGTGAAGAAAGATAATTATTGAATCGGACTTAAGATCATGAATAATTAAGACGTTTCTCTGGGTAATATGTAAGAGGGGTGTGTATCATATTATTGATCATTGCATTATATTTTGTTTACTGTTATAATTCGTCTGATTTTAAAAACGGATTTCATACCATAGGTTCGGTTGAATTTAAAAAAAAGTCCTATCAGCAACAATAATTTGCTTGTCAGCTAAACCCAAAGGTTAGATCTTTTTTTGGCTTGTCAGCTTATCGGGAGAATGCAATGTTGGATATTGTTTGTGCTCGTCAGCTCGGCTGCGGAATTGTATGTAAATCTTTTAAAGGTTATTTTTAAACATATTTCGCCCCAACCCCCGTTCGAGTGCAATCCTCGCTATATCAATAGATACATTTCTTTAGATACAGTTCGATTTGGCTTTAATTTAAAGAAATGTGTCTGGTTTGAAATCCGTGGTATGAAATAGAGAATCTTTGCATCAAAGATCAATTTTGCAACATGTACAATAAAACGGCAAATGATGGCTACCCATTTGCTCTTTCTAAGTTTTAGCACTGTGTTTTGATGCACGATCATAAAGCCCCAGTCACGTAGAAGTCCCTGTTTAACACGATTCCACACTACATTTTGTCAAGTTGTGTCCTGATTAACCTATTCAAACTCGCGCACAAAAGCATACAGAGTCATCGAACTCACCTTGTTTGGACATTATATCTTGCTTACTTCAGCCTGACGACCAGCATAAAAAAAGACAAAAACCCTTCTCCATTGGTAACAACACTTTCGATGTCGTGGATTTTGTTCACATATTTAACACTTCCAGACAGCATTGGAATCGATCTCCAGAACTGGCGAGTCGTCAACAGCTGGCTAGTCTGTCAAAGAGAGTGTGAGAAACACTCTAACCTTAATACCATCAAGACCAAGGTTTGACNCGATTTGGCTTTAATTTAAAGAAATGTGTCTGGTTTGAAATCCGTGGTATGAAATAGAGAATCTTTGCATCAAAGATCAATTTTGCAACATGTACAATAAAACGGCAAATGATGGCTACCCATTTGCTCTTTCTAAGTTTTAGCACTGTGTTTTGATGCACGATCATAAAGCCCCAGTCACGTAGAAGTCCCTGTTTAACACGATTCCACACTACATTTTGTCAAGTTGTGTCCTGATTAACCTATTCAAACTCGCGCACAAAAGCATACAGAGTCATCGAACTCACCTTGTTTGGACATTATATCTTGCTTACTTCAGCCTGACGACCAGCATAAAAAAAGACAAAAACCCTTCTCCATTGGTAACAACACTTTCGATGTCGTGGATTTTGTTCACATATTTAACACTTCCAGACAGCATTGGAATCGATCTCCAGAACTGGCGAGGCGTCAACAGCTGGCTAGTCTGTCAAAGAGAGTGTGAGAAACACACTAACCTTAATACCATCAAGACCAAGGTTTGACTGAAGCAAGCTCTCGTGCTGAGTACAATACAATGTGGCAGCGAGAGCTGGATTCTATACGTCAGGAGCGCATGCTCAAACTTTCGACAGACGCTGCCTCTGAAGGATACATGGCAGGACTGCATCCCTGATAAAGACATTTTGAATAGGGCAGGTATTCATACTCGATCAGCATGCTAGCCATGCATGCATGTGCTGGCTTGGTCATGTCACCTGCATGCAGGATGGCAGACTGCCAACGGCAATCCTGTACGGTAAGTTTGCCACTGGCATCAGCCCAACAAGCAATTCATCACTTCGTTACATGTGTGCAAGTGGGATCTTGCAGTGGATGTTGTTGTACCGACAGGCCTTGGCACACTGGCATCAGCCTGTAGCAGTCGGCGAGGCACTACTATACGAGTTTTGTCGTGAAAACAGTCCCAGAGTAGAGGAGTTAGGAGAGGTTGACAGACAGACTAGCAAACAGACGCCGGAAAACATAGTTAGGGGTGTTGTTCAAATGTCGTAATTGATCGCAAATCGACTGTACATTAGTTGCAAACTGTATCGTGCATCTTAATTCACGCATGATATGCTCTTCTAACAAGACGCGCATGAATCAATGATTTTGATTAGTGCGTTTTGATCAACTGCAACTTGCGACCAATTGCAACATTTGAACAACATCCCATAGTCCAATCAGATGAGCGACTCCATCTCCGCATGTGACAGAGTCATCAGGATATCCCGCTCCAGGATCAGGCTCATCTAAAGCCACACCTGAGGCCTGTAACATCAAAGAGATGCGAGCAATTTGAAATTATTCGTGTCTTTTTGGTACACATTTTGCTACGATTAATATTTATCGTAAGTTTATTTGCATAATATATGTTGCAAACCTCAGGTGCTGCAGCTTGACCATTAAATAACACGAAAGCACTTCATACTCTGCATTATCTTGCGAAAAAGACGGATGTTAATGAAAGGGGGTAATACACGATCCGACTACGCCTTTTAAAGTTTCAGAAATGTATATAAAATCTATACCACTCTACAAAAGGTAAGGCCAACACTTTTTTTTACACATGCAATATTATCTGACACCAAGGGATTAGGCTCTAAATTACAATCACACCCGGTGCTGTAGGTTTATATATACAAGGGATAGTAAAGGATCCAACTGTGCCTTTTAAATTTTAAGCGATGTATTTTAAGTAAAGTCTATACAACCTTCGTAAATGTTGATAAATGTTTTCCATTAGGTGTGGTATCAAAAATGCCTTGAAACCCTTACGGTTTTATTTTTATGTTTTCTCAAGTTTTGTTTCATTCGTAAACATCTTACAAAATAACCATGCACCCGATAAACAACTGTTTACACCTTTTCTTGCAGCACCGGAATTAACCCTCTAAAGCTGTCGTGATGATCCTGAATGACTAATGATTTCGATTTCCAACTTGATGTATGAGGAAATAAACATTATCCCCTGAATATCTTATCGCACGTTTCCATTAGGCAAATGCCATCACAAACATAGCAAACATAGCAATTTATACCATGGAATTATGAGGGGAAACTCCCCGATTATTCCACCAAAAGAAAACAGTAAAGAAATATTATTTTACTGGAAATTAAGCTTCTTATATCGCGGGGATGATGGTTGCAACTTATTAAATATTAAGATTATTACCAAAGTTTATACTTTCTTTAACTATGGAATGTAGAAAGTGTTAATAAAGGGATTATATGTGATGAGGTCTGTGCCCTGTAACATAAAGGTTTTCGATTAATCGCTAATTTGAAAGGGCAATTCTGATTCTGATTGGTCAGTCTATTGAACGCCGAATATTTTAATTGGCCATTTTCATTAGCAATAGGCGGGTTTACTAATAGATGCAAATTGTATGCATACCTGTAACACAAAGGTTGCTCTTGACAACCCGAAAGCTTGCCCGAGGCTTGCCCGACATAGCAACAAGTAATGTATGCAAACTGGATTCCAAGTATTGTGGTCTTATTGTTATCAACCGGTCTATGAAATACCACGTAACTAAGTTAAACGAACATAAATTTAAATATATAAGTAAACCCGCCTATTAAGCACAAACCTTTATGTTACAGTGTCTTTGTTGAGATCTGGTATATAGATGGCGAATCCTGTTGACACTGACTGTAGCAGAATGCTTTATTTCACTACCTGAAATCACTTATGTGTGAAGTTATTACATTGTGTTGGGTATCATGAAAGAGAGTGGCAGATGTTTCCAGAATAAAAAAAAATCATATTTAATGGTGATCCATAAGGCTTTTAATAGGAGTGTAGAACAACAAAGTGATAAGTTAAATCAAGGAGATTTCAGAAGAATGGAGTAGCAACTCAGAGTCATGAATATGAAACACCTGGTCTAATTCAAAAGATGAATAGTACATAGGGCGATCCTTTGATGTCCGAGGTTCGATGCCGCCAAATACGACTGGAGTGATTTTAAGATGTCTACTGATCTTAAGATTTAGGATGCGCAGTAAATTCAAGGTAAAAGTGCACATAAGTTACAAATGCGCAGTTATATTGATACTAATTTTGGACCATAATCTTAAATTACAAGTCTCACTGTGTATTATTTATTGAGATATAGCTAAGAAACTGTAATTTACATGGACTCTATTTGCTACAGATTTAAGTGTTTTCCGATTACTTCCGATCGTTGTATTTTTAATATTCATTTGATATTAAGACATTGTTTTATCAGATACCTTAAGGCTATTCGTGCCCAATAAATGCCCACTTGTAGAAATCATTGTTTTAATTCTTGCAAATTCTGGTCCCTGGTGCCAAATTTCACTTAATCTGTGTGCTTATTCATGTGCGGTACTTGTTCAGCGAAAACCTGAGAAAATATAATTACCATCACAATAAAACTTTCGTTATTGTTAACGAATAATGGCTATTATAGCAACGGGTTCAGTGATTATTCTCCGTCCTGATGAAGCGTTTTAGGAAGCACATATTTGCCAGCATTTTGTCATTCTTTAAGACGCGGCATCGAACCTACTTCAAAGAGATGCTATTCCAGATGTAAAATTTCCTTGGTTAAATGGTATCTGAGGTCAAACATAATAATTTGCGCGCTGGTGGCATGTACAAAACCAACTCCCCTTAAAAACACGTTTAGACAGTGTTTAGTTTTTAATATTTGGTTGTTTAAGAATTGAGCATTTGTCAAGAAAAATCAAAACACGACTTGTACGAAGACTTGTTCACATGTTTTAAGCAATATAGAAGTGCATGCATTCTAAAGCCAAGTACGGAGCATAACTTGGATTTTTGCTCCGTGTGTCGATAGTGCTTTACTGCTTTAACTGTTTTACTAATACTCGGGTAAAGTTCTTTTTGGTAGACTCCTATGTACTTTGATGAACATACACATAACTTATATATTACTCAGATAACCTTTAAACAACACGATCTTGATCTTTGTTCGTTTTCAATGACCACGCAACTTGATAATTCTCAGAATTTCTTCTTCTTAGTTTCTGTATTCAAAGCTCAAACGATTCTGGGCTAATGATGTCGTTAAATCCCCCATCTGCCAAATTTTAGCTGATTACCTTTTGTCAGCCCCAGAAGGCAGAAAATTTGCTGATAGAGCCGCTAAATTTCAGCTGATGACCGTGTTAGCCTCTCAAGGAGTTGGGGGGGGGGGGAATGAAAATTTCAAATTAATTGGGCCCCTTGGGTATTCAATCCTCGGTGCGCATATAATCACGACCAAGATACCTCGTCCTATCAACGCTTTTGCTTCATGGTTTGAAAGACAGAAGCTGACGTGAGCGAAAGGGAGAAATTCATTTTGGACATGAAAACGATGATTGTATGACATGCAATTGTTTCGTGACGATGAAAAAGAGGTATAACGGATCCTATTTCAGAAATGTTCTTATTTAGAAAATCTAAAAATCTAAACATTATTTCAGCCTTTCCTAGAAGAAATTAAGCTTTTTGATAGTTTTTGCCGATTTCATTGTCGCCGGTCACAAATAGTCAGTGCTGACTAATACAAGTACTTGATTTTCCGTGGATGAAAACTTTGTCTCTAACAGTTGATATTATGGTATCTTTGATTTCAGTCAATCGTGACGAAGGGCACGTCGACCGAAAGTAGTATGTCAGAGTTTTGCGCGTCCGCTTATTGTTACGTCACAGGTCGCGCATGTAACAATGAGCAGAAGCGGAAAACTATGACGCACTACTTCCAGTCGACTGTGACTGTGACGAATGAAATCGAAACCTCCATATTGTAACTGTTGGAGAATGAAACGCCCTTCGCAAAACATCACACAAAATCATGTCTCACAACCTTTTCTTCAACACAGAAAGAAATACAACCGACCTCATCATTCATTTACAGATATTTAAACGTGTTATTTTTAAGATATCATAGTTGAAAAAATAAAGAGATATAACAAATTTACAAAAAGGAACTTACAAATTCTACACGTATAAGATGTACAATAAAACTATTCCATAATTTTCTTTAAAATATTGTCTAAAATTGTTTTTGGCCAACCACAAAAAAATCAAGCTACCTCTCCTCTCTCTCATCATATTCAGAGAAACCAACAGAGAATGCAAAAATAAAGAAAAAAAATCAGTAACAGATGCACAATTAAGATATTTATATGAATTTTGGGTGCCACGAACTCATAAATCCATCAAGAAAACATTTACCTACAGATGTGATTTTTTTTTATTTAAACGTTTTAACATTTTCATTCTTTCGGCTCGAGCAAAGATTAATTGACAAAGATGGCTTATACTGGCCATGTGTCTTTCTGTTTTAGGGTGCAAATTCCAAGTATGCCGAAGGATCTCCCACTTTATTAATCATATTGATCGATGGTAGTCCATACACAGTAAGTCTAAGGTGTTCATGCGCTTTTTCTGGGCTTTCGCTTTACAACGCAAACGCTATTTAAGACGTTAGATCCTCCAAAAAGAAATTGATAGAGCAAGAAAAAGAAAATATCCACTCATACATTATGCATGATAAAGTATTTTGTTGGTATAACTCCACAGATTATCTTGTTAACGCTCGACAAAGCGATCTGAATTTTCAAGCTTTCATGATAATGTCAATTAGAACACGATTATCTGGAACAAATATTTCTTGTGCGATTGTAAATTTCTGATTTGAGAATTATGATATTTGTAATTAATCATGTTTAATATGGAACAGAAAGGTTATTTATACAAAAATAATTTTTCAATTAAGATAGTCGATCTAAAATTAATTGAAATTGTATTTATATAGACAGTTAAATCACCTGAACGTAATCTTGAGAGATAGTGTAACGCTTTTCAAAGCGACATCAGCAACATTGTGCGATTGCTTGTTGTTTTTCTAAAAAAAAAATTCGTGGCGCTCAAATAGAGAAGTTTAAGAACAAAAATACACATTATTTACATTATATATACTTATAATATGTATAAATAGTTTATGGTAGCTGTTAAAATGTTCTATGAAATTATCTTACATTTTTGACAAATTTCACGCGATATCATACATGTTTCACCTTTCGTAAATAGTAAAAGACTGTACATTTTTTTTCCTTTTTACACAAGTAATATATGTACAAATTTACACGATTGTATAAATACATATCATAATCAAAGGTCTGCTAATATCAAATGTGATATTAAAAAAGAAACATCGAGAATTCACCATAGATACAAATAAAGTACAGGCATTCCTCGACAGATGAATAAAAGCAGCAGAAGTGAAACGTGAAATGGTTATATATTATATACTATACACATACAATTAATGTAGATCTACGCACTACTCTACGAACAACTGGTGACCATTTTATGTGGCGCTGGATCGCACCTGAGGAAGGGTAACCAGTCATTCGTAGAGTCGTGCGCAGGTTTACGGACAGTTTTTATATGAAACACAGAGAGCTAGAGAAAAATAAAACAGCATGAGAAACGGTCTCAAGAAAAAGTGGAATTGCATGTTTATGTTAATTGTGTATGTTTTATTCTATAATTGTATTTTGTTTTAAGCGCTTTGTACCATATATTTTGAAAAAGCGCTATATAAGAACTTTTTGTATTGTATTGTATTACATAGACGAAAACACACGAACACACGAAAAAAAAAAGAAAAATGGTAGTTTAGAATATGAAATAAGTCAAACTATATATCAATGGAGTGATATCACTCGATGGAGTGATATAAAGCAAAACTAAAAGAATTACGGAAGTATATTGTACCGCACATGTATTTGCAATGATATGTACACAGATTCATATAGTAGATGCCTTATAATATGAGCAGAAACATTTAATATCTTACCGAAGTATGAGTAAATTTAAGTAAAAGTTTCTTGAATGTGTTAAACACTCGGCATTTAAGATAAGCATGACGAATAATTCGGAAATTTACGCATTCTTCAATGAAAATTATACAACATTAATGATATCATTGAATCTTATTTCACCACCACCATCATCATCAACAGCAGCAGCATCACACATTTCTTATTAAAAGATCCCAATTTCCTTGAGTTTGAGTTAAAAATATCTCATATCGAGATGACAGTAATATCCGACAAATCATTAAAATTTAAAAAGTACCAAATTCGGTTAAACATGTTAAAATCTAATGGACACACGATAGTTTGGTTTCTCAATTGCACACAACCCCAATCAAAACAGCCGTTTATTCCCCTTTTCTTTCTCCGTTTCCTTATCTATCCCTCTCCCTCTCATGCACAAACACACATACACACGCACTCACTTTCTTTTAAGATTAATGGGGAAGACGAATGACGTCTTTTTAAATTGCGTTACATTAATTTGTTTCATCTTTTCAATAATGATTTACAAGAGTTATCGTTCGATTATGCACTCTCCTTTAACAGTTTTTTTTTGCTCTCTCTCAAACTCTCACATACATCCACAGACAAACACAAACACAAAACACACACACACACACACACACTCACAAAACAATCTCTCTATTTCTCTTTCCACTGCTTCCCTCTATTTATATTCTTATGTTATGCAGAAAAAGATATTTTGAATTAAGTAAATCAGAATCTTAACTTGGTCAAATAAAAAAAAAAAGAGTATAGGCCTAGTGAGGATTCCTTGAGGAATCACTGTATATCCTTGCACATTCTTACAAACGATCGTGACTATCATTGATATTTGGAGTCATTAAAGGTTCACTAAAATGTATAAATGTATTTAAAACTTTTAGGGTCTTTACAGAAAACCGTACTCAAGCACGTAAAGAAAAAGTTTTGGAATGGTTCAAAATATATCTATAAGAGCTCCAAATACGAGATGAATAGGGTCCACTTTTTGAAAAGTGTTTCATGCTACTTCTTTATTTTTGTTTTTGTTTACACAAACGACCTTTTATAAATAGGCATAAATGATCAAGATCAACTGAGATGCTGCTTTCCAGTGGAGTGCCTAAATGCTATGTCACAAGAGTAACTCGTCATATGTGTTGGTTCTAAACAATTCCAGGCGTACATGTTCCACTGATCACAACAGTTACTAACAATTAGAGTCCCACCGCTGACGATTAATTGCAGCAGGGCGGTGTTACACACGACTGGTATCAATTCCTGTGCTTGAATGGTCGAGAATCTTACACTCATTAACGTACTCCAGTCTCTTTTAAAGTCGTGCATAACTTTATGAACATTTTTTTTAACACCATGATCTGCTGATTTGAACCACTGCTATGCAATAACGAAAGTGACGTCATCTCTTCGGTACCCTATCGACTATGTGTATGATGTCACGTGACCGATATTACCAGACGCCGCACTTCTTCTCTGGGTTCATTGGTGAACCCACAGGGCAGTTGTAAGCTTTGGCGAAATCTTCGGAATTGCTGACGGTTCCCCATACCCTGCAAATAAAAAAAAATAATGAACAGATTATTAGGAATTGTTGAAAGATAATCGCACCAACGAACAATGTTGTTTGTGAACTTCTTTTTTAATCTTTCGTTTCAGCTCCCCAGACATTACAAGTAAATAAAAAATGAACATGTTAACTCAGTTGGCATTGGTTAAAGATATTAGTATCCATCAAACGACAAACAAAAAATCTGCAAATTTCATTGTCAACTTCTTTTCGGCTTCTTCATGTATCCCACTTTTGTGAAAAGGGGAAACGCCTGCTGTCAGGTTTTCAAAACGTACCATTCGTCGGGAGTTAATGCGCGGCTTCAATTTGTATTCATTTTTCGTTGCCATGGATGCTGGCCATTTACCAACAGATACAGAACATTACTGTTTGTGCAGTAGTTTGGTTTTAAATGAAAGACAATGTGCGATTGTTATCATGATATAATTTATTATATTGTTATAAGATTAGAAAAGGACAAAAGGAGGAGAGGAAAAAAAAATAAGGAGAACAGAAAAGGACAGGGAAGAAACAATAGTCACCTGAATTTGAGTGGAGAATGTTCATCAGTTTTGATAATGTTGATTCTTTCTTGATCTCGATGAAGTCCACACCACAGCTAGGATTAATTTAAAACAAAACGTCTTATGACTCTATTTTATTATCAACTCCGTCACCACCCCACCGCCACCTTCATCATCATTAAAATCAGTATCATTATCACCGTCGTCATCATTATCATAATCACATGGATAAAAATGAATAAAAAAACCCAGAAAATTATACTAGAGATCTTTAATATTTCATTATTCTAACGTCAATTTCTTTTTTTCAGAATCAGAAAATGAAGAAAAACCATAATTTCTCTGTTTTAAAAAGGAATATTCATCAATAGAGCAGTCAATACCCTATTTTTGTTTTATTTGTTTCTTTATCTAATTTGAAATAGAATATTGAATTAGCAAATACTGCCTTAATTTCCACGGCAGAGTACTGTTATCATGCAAAAGCTTGGTATTCCAAAGTTTTGTATAATGTAAGTGACCGCAAAAAACACAGCATTGAAGGAAGATAAATTATTTTCATCATTTTTATCATTTTTGTTATTATCATTTTTATAAATATTATCATCATTACTATCATTATTAACATTATCATTATCTTCATCGATATTACAATAATTATTATTATGATCACTATTTTTATTATTATATTATTATTATCATCATTATCATTATCATTATTATCATTATTATTATTATCATAATTATTATCATCATCATTATCATTACTAATACTATTATGATGATTATTATTATCATTATTATTATTATTATTATTATTATTATTATTATTATGATTATTATTATTATTATTATTATTATGATGATGATGATGATGATGATGATGATGATGATGATAATGATCATCATCATCATTATCGTAATTATTGTTATTATCATCCTTATTATAATTGTTGTTATTATTATGATGATCATCTTCAATATCATCATCATTTTACCATTATTATTATCATTATCATTATTTTCATTACCTGTCCGAAGCTGAGGAAGAATATTTGATTATGCGTGAGGTTTATCCCTGGGAGCAAAGCCTCTTCGTGTCCAAGAGCCTCAACCGAATCCCTATATGCCTGAAGTAAAGATAAGCACGATAAAGTAGAGAGGATTTAATGGATTTACATGTGTATATATTTAAATGATTACTGCACGACTGAGATGTCGTGGCGTGCGCATGAAATCATGCTGTTCGGGAAAGTCATAGACTCGGGTTAGTTCCTGCCTGTGGGTTCGAAGCCTGGTCACATACCGTCTTTCGGATGGAGACGTTAAGATGGCGATCCTCTTTCTCTTTTCTTCTTCTGGCGTAAATATTCAAATGTAATCAGAACAAAATGTTGGCTGTACATGTCAATGACGTTCAAATGAATAAATTCCAAATTCCAAATTCCAATCAGAACAAAATGTTGGCTGTACATGTCAATGACGTTCAAATGAATAAATTCCAAATTCCAAATTTGAATGATACAGGCCTCTAAACTGCATCCTATCCTATCCTATATCCCCATTGTATGTGTAATTCANGCTCTCATTTTTTATCATTATATTATTATTATCATCATTATCATTATCATTATTATCATTATTATTATTATCATAATTATTGTCATCATCATTATCATTACTAATATCATTATTATGATGATTATTATTATCATTATTATCATTATTATTATTATTATTATTATTATTATTATGATGATGGTGATGATCATCATCATCATCATTATCGTCATTATTGTTATTATCATCCTTATTATTATTGTTGTTATTATTATGATGATCATCTTTAACATCATCATCATTTTACCAGTATTTTTATCATTACTATTATTTTCATTACCTGTCCAAAGCTGAGGAAGAATATTTGATTATGCGTGAGGTTGATCCCTGGGAGCAAAGCCTCTTCGTGTCCGAGTGCATCAACAGAATCTCTGTATGCCTGGGGTTAAGATAAACAAGATGAAGAGTAGATGATTTAATGGATTTACATGTGTATTTAAATGATTACTCCAAATACCCCCATCGTATGTGTAATTTATATCGTCCGTATTTTCAAGAAGTGACGTGAGCCAGAGGATATTTTATTCAAAATGAGTTACAAATACATTTAAATGTGTCCTTTCATATAATTAATACGTTGTTCGTCAGGATTCAAGTTGAACTAATTGGCGCTATATCGGGATTTATTTGTCTTCATGAAACAATTAATATCCTTTGGCTCCCGTCACTTCGTGGAAACACCGACGATATGTCAAAATTATATATAAGTATATATTTACCTCGACTAGAGAACATAATGCACATATTATTATTATTCTTATTCTTATTCTGTTTCTTCTTCTTTATCATCATCATCATAATCATCATCATCATCATAATCATCGATGAAAAACAGCTTGTAGTTGAGTGCGGACACAAGTTTGTAAAACATTTTTAACGTGTATAAATAATGTCAACCAACCAACCAATCATCATCTTTTTTCTCTTCTCCTTTGCTGCAAGTTTCCATATTTATGTGCCTTCTTTTCTGTTCTAGTATATAAGAAACTGTAAATTTTACTGTGCACACTATCATATATTTCTTGAATATATAGAATGCTGACAGATCCAGTAATATATCAAGAAAGATTATTAGACATTATCTATATTGACAGCTAATATTTCATACAAAATATTCGATATGTCCGTTGTGGTTGTTTATAACAAAAGTAGAAGAAAGAGGCGCATTTTTATCATAATACTAATGAGTATAGTTTTAAAAGATGGGTTTTAAAATATTCACTACTTTCAAGGGCTCAAGTTGGATGGTAGTTAGAATTATTTTTTTTGTATTATTACAGAATAATTTTCTTTCGGTCAGAAGCTGGGAAAGCAATTATACAAGATCTCAACAATATCTTATTAGTAAAAATCAACAAATACTGGTTCTTCTGAAAAATGCGGGTATATGTTTGTGCAATCTTTTTTTTTTTTAGAGATTTAGATGGAGAATCCAGCCCGAAAAGTTGAAAACAGTAGTGTAAAATGAATAAAAGGAACATAAAGGTTTGTGAAAGTCCGGAAATTTACATTTTGTAACGGTTCGTGTAGCCACTCCAAAGCGAAGATTGTGCAGAAGCTTTACGTATAAGACTGACGAATACTTACCATAAATGCTTCTTTTAATCCTCCGTTATCAGCTATATTTTCCCCTAACGTATTTATGCCGTTGACCTGTAGTTGATAAGAAACATGAAGATATGTTTAATTCTAAATTATCTGGGCTTTTTGCGAGGTGATATACATTTTTAATCCCAAATTAATTTATCTGGACCTCTCGGAAGACCAGAGCGACTTTGTAAGTCGTTCTGAGTAGAGCTTCTAGCCAATTATTTTATTTGTTCAATATATATTATGATTATTTTCTTTTTCATTTGATTTTGTATATTGATATTGATATTGTGTTTGTATTTTTATTTAATTTGTTATTTTTATATAAACACAAAACAACAACATTTTGATATTGGCCGCCGATCGATCTCTCGCGTCGGAAAATGGCATGGACATTGCAGATTATTTTTTTCACAAAATTTGCTCATTGTGCTACATAAGTATTCGTTATGTATAATTGGGTAAATATATATAAACATATCACATAATCAAGCTCCAAACGTGCTAATATTTCAGTTTAGAGATACTACAGATAACGTTTCTAACAAATCAACACGAAAAAGTAGCTATTAAGTTTGTATTGTCTTTGTACATTAAATTGCACATTTGAGCTATTTAGGGCTCGACAGATGACAAGCAACTTTGGTACCGTGTAACCTGGTTGTGACGAAAATGGTCTCAACATTTTCACAGTTTGATGTCTTTTTTCGATTAGCTATGCGTTCCCACAATTCCCTGTCTGCTTACACAATTTGATGTCCTTTTTGCAAAAGTGACATAAATGCTAACAATATTTTGGAAGCTTGAAATTGAAAAAAAAAACCCACATAGAATGGAGTAAAAAAAAAATCAAATTATGAAAACGATATTACTTATGTGCTATAGATACCTCCTCTGGTCCATCATTAATTTATCTGAAAATTTAAAACGTGAATTGTAATAGTTATTTTGAAATGCGTTTGCCATCTCAAGTTCTAAAAGTTGTTCAACGGGCAACGAATCATTCTGAAACGATGTATTTGTACGATCTGGTTCATCTGCTATAACCGATCATCATTAGATAAAAATAAGAGTCAAAACATTTTCTTACTTTCACACCAAGATCGTCGTATCCATATTGTGAATATTGATCGATGAGGCATTGTGCCTTTTTCTGAAACGATTCATTTGATGAACTGGACCACCAAATCTCCAAGTTTCCGTCAATATCAAAATGACGACCTTAGCAAAAAAGGAGAGAAAATGCAAATACATTTATTGTAATACGAAGGGAAACAAATTGTCAATTGTTTAGACGTACTTGGGATTTCATTCAAAAATATGTACAATGTAAAGGTTCGTTCACATGACGAGCTATAGATCGCTGCCGCAAATAGCCGCGATATGCCACGCAATGCAAAATCAAAGTTATTTATACACTCTCAGGAAAAAGGGTTCAATATTGCACCTTATTATAGCATAAAATATATGATTTTTGTATCCTGCGAATTACTCAGAGGGTTCCAACCTACGCCTTTGAGGGTATGGGTTTACTTGGTCCTTGCTAACCCAATCATGCCACGCCCCTATGCATAAACGATGGCGAATTCAAATGGTATGAACAAGGAGCTGTGAGGTTTTTTTTTAACTCTCAACTCCCTGGTATGAAATAATGATTTCATAACATAACAAGGGAGTTGTGAGTTTTAAAACTCACAACTCCCTGACATAACACAGTGTCCGCTCGAGGCTTATAGACCGTACAATATTGCATCTTTGTTTCCGCAGTCTGCACTCTTTATGTGCTTTTTTGCAATGTTGCACCCTTATGAGTCTACTTTTCTTTTCTCCGAGCAATGTTACTTGGGCGCCCGCCCCTAACCTCCCACCTCGGTGAGAGCCCCTCCTTTTGAGCATAAACACTGATAAATGAGAACTTAAGTTACCTTTATCATCAAATGCGTGCATCAATTCATGACCAATTACTACTCCAATACCTCCATAATTCATCGATCTGCAGAGGGAGATATTGCGATGTACATTGATGATTTTTGTTAAAAAAAATACAAAAACTAAAGGATCATTCTTAAATGCTACATTTCACGATGGCCCACTTTTCAGGATTTGTAGTGGAACGGGAAACATTGTACTAAAATCAATTATGTGGAAATGATTACAGTGGGTTTGATACATGTATTATGCAAGGAAGTTGTATTTGGGGGTATTACTAGAAAATAGACCTGCATACAAAACGTATTCAATACTGATACCTAACTTTTCAAAATTTCATTTTTAAAACTTTTACCCAAATAAAGGGGAAAATAGTGCCCGCAATACTGTTGGTCGAAAAATATCAAATTTTAACGCGTTTCCTACTTTTTGTCATGTTTGAAAATCTGTCTTCAGCTTATGTTTTTAGTCAATAATCATATTTGTAGCAGGGAACCCAACCTTTCTAGAATATGAGGTCAGATAACAATTACTGAATAAAAGTAGGAGAAATTATGACAACCACGCTCTCAGCCATTCACTCAAAGAATCCCATCGGAGGACATCATTGAAACTTTGGAAATTCCCAATTTTTGTACGATTTTTTTCATTATTGAACGAGAAAATGATAATTCATGGGTGAATTAAACTTCAAAAATGGTGCAAAATCTTACCTTGAATGTTGGCTGCTAAAGTACGGTGGTTGTAAAATACCAGCTGGAAAAGCTAGAAATGAAAACAATTCAAATGTATGATAATTCAATTCATTGAAAGAATGGCCACAAAGTACGGTCCCAAAACTCTAACAAAGAATTATTTTAAGGATCATTTACTTGACATGATTATAATCATTGGTTTGCAAGGAAAACTTTGGATCATCTCACATACATGGCTAAGAAACTATCAAATACATTACTCAGTTTTCTTAACTTTTTAAATGCTATCATCACAATTTACAGCCTTGAAACACTGAAAGAAGAGTCTACGGTACTCAAGAATAAGATTTTTGTCGACATGATCAGACGAATCAGATGAACAAAACAAAATATGGTTCAGAAAACTCGAACAGGAAATAATAATTTCTATTATATGAACAGGATGAAAAAGGGAAATAAGTGAGAATTTCGATGTGGATTGTCAACTGATGACCCCATGGATGCACAACTTATCATTGATTTTGTAATATTTATAAAGCAAAATATAATTATTCAACCAATCAAATAGTGTTTTTCAGAAATTGAACGAAGTTTACATTTCTGTGTTTCCATGTATAGCTTGTTTTAATATCTTATGAAACAAATGATTGTATTGAGCTTTACAATATTTCACAATTTCAATTACCCAATTATTCAATTATCATTTATCAAATTGCCAACTAATAAGATAAATTTTGTTTATAAACAAATTCTCGATGGAAAACATACAAGAACATAGGCCCATGCGCGCACCCAGGATTTTCATACCCGGGTGGTTCAGCACAAATTTGGCGCCCCTGAGAAGATTTTGAAAATTGCCGCCCCTCCCAATCGTAAGAGGTGGGGGTGGGGCGTGGACTTTGAGGATGAAGCCAAAAAAGGAGAGAACTGAAGATGTGAAGCCTCGAGGTGGTCCGGGAGAGTCACTACGGGGCATTTTTTT
>BQKZ01007603.1:11631-23644 GCA_036244855.1 Temnopleurus reevesii | reverse complement strand
CATTCCCCGCCGAAATTCTAATGTATAAATATCATTTCCATTGACTCCCTATCTTAAAGGCATCGATACATCAATCAGGATCCAATCTTCCAGCGGGGCTCCACCCGGAGACCCATCAAAGATCCTGGTAACCACCGGCAAGGAGGAGACCATTACCTGCTCAACCTATCTCAAGAAAAGAACGAGAGGAACACTAGTATGGGACTCAGATGGACTGCGTCTGCAACCGGTGAGATGGATTTTTTAGATGTTTTAATAATGATAATTAAAAAGATGAATAGAATGAAAAGAATGTGTAACACGATTTTAACTATCTTCACAAAATTAAGTCGAGTGCAAATCAATGGTCCTTTGTAATGCTATTTAAATCGGTACCGGCTTGCGATTGTTCTGTCCGCATAGTTGAATACACGGCGTACGGTTCTATTGACTGTGGCCCACTTAACTTTTCAGAAATAGTTTATATCGTGTTATGTCCAACTCTATCAGAAAATTATTGTGGAAAAAAAAGGCTTTGATAAAAGTTTACAACTAATAAGAGAGTTACTGATTTTAATGACGTAAAAGTCGGGAGAAGATGAATACTACAATTTTATAGAACATTTGGCAACCGGATGCAATTAAAGTTACTCAAACCGCCCTTTAGTGATAAGGGGAAAGGGCCAATCGAGGCAAATTTAGTGATTAAAAAGGAAATATGGTGGAGAATTAAAATGATAATGATTAAAAAGATAATTAAAATTAAAATAATATGTACAACTCTACCAGAAAAGAATTGTAGAAAAAAACAAAGGCGTTGATAAAAGTTTACAACTAATAAGAGAGTTACTGATTTTAATGATGTAAAAATCGGGAGAAGATGAATACTATAATTATATAGAACATTTGGCAACCGGATGCAATTAAAGTTACTCAAACCGCCCTTTAGTGATAAGGGAAAAGGGCCAATCGAGGCAAATCTATTGATTAAAAAGGAAATATGGTGGAGAATTGAAATGATAATGATTAAAAAGATAAATAAAATAAAAAAGAATATGTCCAACTGTACCAGAAAAGTATTGTAGAAAACACGAAGGCTTTGATTAAAGTTTACAACTAATAAGAGAGTTACTGATTTTAAAGACGTAAAAATCGGGAAAATGAATATACTACAATAAAACATTTCGCAGCCGGATGCTATTCAAGTGAACAAAACCGCTATTTAATAATAAGGGGATAGGGCCGATCGAGGCACATCTATAGCGGTGTTTTTGCATGTGTGTTCATTTTTAAAAATTTTTTGCCTTTTTGTTGTTGTTGTTTTTGTTGTTGTTGTTATTTTGGAGGGTTGCGCTTAGAATGTAGATACACTTTCTAAGTTTTTAAAGTTATCGGCTTCCCTCTTAATCGTTCCCAAGATATTTTTATATAATTTCTTTGAGGATAGACGCCCACGTTCCATCAATCCTACTTTTGCTTGACCATATGAGTGGGGCGACACTATTTTGTGGGGATGCACGCCTCCATCCCTTTAGTTTCAAAATATTTTGTCTCATATATTTTACGTTCTCACATTTTAAGCGGGTGTCCCCTACGTAAGCTTCTGGATGAACGGCTCGTAAATTTTCTTTCAGGAAAAGAAGGAAAAATTAAAAAAAAATACTCTCTAAATTAATAGGATTGAAAAGTCAAGATTATAGTGTATTGTAGACAGGTACAAAATTGGATGGAAATTGGATCGAAATTGGATTGGAATTTTCGATCCAGTTTTGGATCAGTCTAAGATCACAATCCGTTAGATTGACCTTCAAATCCGAAGAATTTAGAAGAAAGTGCTTGTCGATTTCCTGACATGGGTGAAAGAGGAGAAAACGTTAATTCTAAATGAATCTGTGAATCTTGCCTATATTCCTTTATAGTAATCGTTTAGGATTTTGCTTTTAAAGATAGAAAACTACATTTGCACACATGACGGTTATGCTTACGACTTGTTGTGTACCTCAAATATGTCATGGAAGAACAACCTCTATATGAAATATTTTGGTCAAATATAGTCCAGAATATTTAATTTTTAAAAAATCTATTCTATCATAATTCATCTTCACACCAACGGTATCGCGATACTCCAAGCGCATTACCATATACAGCCTTGTAAGAGCACGTACAGTATGCACTTCAATACACTGCCGTACCATGCGGAACACGCACTGAGAGAAGCTCTTGCGCTATTGGTCAACGAGCGGTCAACGGCCGTTTTTTCTTTTAATTTTGAACGCACGGTGTAATAATTGGCCGGCTGCGAAATTCAAGTATTGCTAAAATAACTTTAAATGCATCTAATATAGCCATCTTCGAGCTTACTTGATTGGCGATAGATTATGATCATTTATACCCTTTATCGTAACATCAAATTCTTGGAATGTCAGATTTTAGCTCGCAAAAGTAGTATTCTATCTTTGAATCATATTTCTTTCAATCTCATTCTTCTTTAATTTTATCTACAGGGCGTTCAAAGCAGGTTAAGCATTAGCGAGGATGAGGATTATGTATCGTCCACTGTCTCCTTTCGTCCAACCCAGTCTGATAACAACAAATGGATAGAGTGCGGACTCGAAGAGAGTCTTAAGTCACCAAGACGCGTTAGCCTTGAAGTCCAAGGTATTATAAACATATATAAACCATAATTATTTATTTTGTATCTGGACGACTTGGAAGAACAGAAGTATTTATTTTAATTCTTCTGAAAGGGCAATGTAGCCAATCTTATTAATTGCAAGATATGTTTTGTTCACATATAGATTTGTCAAATGTATTCTTATTTCGTATTATGTATATGTTATATGTCTTTTTATTGATTGGGAATAAAGTACCATACCATACCAAATTCCTCCAATGCAATTTTTTGAAGAAAATAAAGTGTCGGTCGGTTGGGAAATTATTAGTATTGCCATATTTCTTTGTTAAAACAATTAAGACAAGTCAGCATGAATGCCACTATAATTATTAATGTAAATAAAGATGGAAGTGATCTATGATTGTTGAAAAATATTATTGACTACATTAAGACAAATGTATCAGTTTAGGGCTCAAAATGTCCCCGTGAAAGGGACAACAGAACACGCTAAAAAAGCACCTGAAAATTGATCAATCTGTCAACTGTCATAATACATTGGTCGAATTGTTTTCAGTTACGATTTCCGAATCAAATTTTTCTCATGATTTACGGAGAGATGAATATTTCTCGTCTCTGGAACCGATAGGACTACTTCAACGTATTTCCCCACCTCTAGAATTCTAAGAAACACAGGAACCTTGGGATAAATTCAGTATTCAGTATATATTTAACACATTTAAAGTCTACTGATGAAAGTGTTTCTGTTTCAATGAGCTCTCAATATGACGTAGCCCAATTACTTCCAAGAAGGTCGTACATCGAAAGTAAATCTATACATGTACGACTATGTTTTATATCTATACCATATCTATAAATAGAAACGGATGTTTATGTCGGTCAATTTATTTTTTCTATCTCTCCCTCATATTCTCTCCCTCTTATATCTTCTTCAGCATTTGAAGAATAATGAAACTATATTGCATTTTATATTTTTCATACGTCCTGTTTTCATTCTCAAAATTGATGGATCTGCTAGATCCGGAAAATTCGCTTCAGGGCTGAGATACTTTCCAGTTAAAGCAATGCCCACGAATATCCATATCTGACCCGGAAGTGATAGTATCCGACTTTATACGTGCTACTACATTTGTTCATATCATGGAGCATTATGGGTAGTGTTTCTAGTACACACCAGTGCGCGCATTGTTTACACTGCACGAGATCACTTCCGTACTAGACAAAATACCCATAATGCTCCCTGATATAAACAACCGTAAAAGCACGTATTACGTGACCCAGAAATGAATAGGATTCGATTAATACATTGCTGGGTCAATTTCGGAGGCAGCGTTTAATGGATTGTTTTGATTTCATTTATTTTCCAGACGAAACTGTTGTAGTCCCTTCACCAGACCCATCCATCCCCATAAATAACGGTTCCTCTGGTCGTGTGTGTTTCCACCATGGCACACTCGGTCTCTCTTCGCAAAACAAGACATGCTGTCAAGCTGATGACATTGTGATTCTACCCAACGTCTTGCCTTATGGCTACATCGGTATCCTCTGTTGTACCAATAATGTGTGCAAAAACGTCATCCCGTTTAAAATTGGTAAGTGAATCGAATTGGCCCATTGCTATATCACTCGGTGAATAACTCTTTCATCCCCCAAGCTCCCTCGAGTTTTCCAACGTAGAAGGAGATAAGCACATAAATCCCAGAGTCCATTGATCCACACTCTTCCACTCAGTGACCTTTGAGTTTTATGTGTTTGCCGCCCTCTAGGTTGAGGAGCTCGATTATTCATTTGGCGCAAATACTCTCCATATTTCACCCGCTTGTAATTTTCTGGTTTTAGATGCATACATTTTGGCATCCTTATTTTGCTTCGCAGTTCAAGGGTATATCCACATTTGTACCTTTCTAATTTTGTTTTCATGACACTTGTATTACATCTGCGATTGTAAACAAGGAGATTTTCAACGCACTGAGATACTTCACTAAGTTTTATTCAAAAGTTAGGTCTGATACCGCTCTGATGAAATGTAACAATAGTGCATCCCAAACAAAAGATTTGATGAGGTGGGGAAAAACTAAAGTAGCTCTGCCTCTGATCTATATAACGCCAACACATTAAAGATGGAATCGAGTATTCCTTATTGGATCATACAAAGTTTTCGCTGAACAAGTCGTACCACTTATATCTTCACAGCGTAGGTGCCAGCGAACATACTTAGTGAGAAAGAAAACTAATAAAACTAACCATTTTGATAAAAAATTAAAATGGTATCTTTCTGATCTGGCGCACTTGGGCGCGAACACCTATAGACTTACGTAGTATGATTAAAACCGAATATAACAAAACGAAACGCAACAACTTGTGGGAAAATGTGGAAATTAGTAGAATATAGACCAAAATAAGTTTGCATTTTTAGCATTTTAGCTATATCTTCAAGAGTTGGAAATTGGAATTTCATGCCTTGCGCAATATTTAAATCAGTTTTTCTTTGTTGTATTATCTAATCTTGCATACAGACAGACCTGAATTTGATTTCCACAGCCGTGTCCATTTCCCTGTATGTCATAATTGGTCTCAGTATTACCATCATTATTGTAAATTCCCGTTTTAAAGTCATTACCTTTTTGCAACCTCACTTTGCTATTCAATTTACAAGGGTATTACTTATGTTGAGAGTATTACCTATTTTGAGAGTATTTTGGTTTTTAAAAAAGATTGGAAAAGATAATTATGTTTGATTCGCTTCATATATCCTCGTATACTCTTCCTCCTCCACTGTGACTATTCCTAAGGCAATATTTAAATTATTTTTTCTTTGTCGGATCATCTAATCTTACAGACAGATCTGACTTTGATCGACTTCAGAGTAACGGATTCCCGATTTCCACAGCCATGTCCATCTCCCTCTATGTCATAATTGGCCTCGGTGTTACCATTATTATTGGGGTTCTAGTTTACAGAAGACGGAAAGGTAACTATCTTTTCTATAATTGTATCCATCACCAAAGCTTCTCTCTCTAACGTTTCACCTTTAATAGGCGGGAAGTCAGTCAGGGGTGGTGGAGAGGGGGCCCCCTACAAAAACGACGTCCACCTTCCTCTCAAATGCAATCATGATCTGCCTATCATGGGTACAAAATAGTGCAAAATTAGAGCCCCGTCATGTTTAGTGGGTAACATTCAACATTGAACCTTTGATAAAGGTCTACTTTAAAAGCGTAGCAGCATGAATGATCACATAATTTCAAGCCAGACACTTTCCCAACTGAGCCCTGTGTCGCACATATTAAGTAACCGTTGGACAGTTGGACATCAAACCTCTTCTCAGTCTCCAATTTCCGCACTGATTAGCGAATATTTGTATCTATATTAAATAAATTCACCGTTCATGAATACGATTTGAATTCGCCCATCATTCGACAGCAGTGACTAGCTCAGTCGGTAGAGAATTTTGCTTGGAATGTAATCCAGACCATCAATCTGTGGGCTCTACACTCGGAAACTTAATTTTAAAAAAGCAATGTCGGCGCTCGTTTTAATTGCTAATGAAAATCTGGATGTTAATTTGCATCGACAAGGCGTTCATATCCAGCGATATCAACAAAAGCAATCTAATAAATCGATTTTAATCTGACAGTAAACGGATTGAAATTGATTGATTTTAAGACTGATTATTACGACTTTGAATTAATGTAATAATTTGTTGTTGTTATAGTTCTGACAGTTTTCACTTTTTGTCCAATGGCATAAAAACTGGTGTTGAATGACCACACGAGGGCCTTCTTTTTCAAAAAATATCTAAGCTATCCTTTTCATGCCAAACTTCTTGTGCCACCATCTTAACTTAGACACAAACGTTGATGGGTCTTTGTTCAGACGTCTTAATTAGCAAAAAGATCAAGGACTCCTAAGACATTTTCATGCAATACGTCTCCTCGTGACGTTTACGCATTTCACAACGTGATGTAAATGGTTAGGTACGAAGTCAAATTTAACTCACTGACATTATTTCCCTCTCTCTTTGAATTATCTCAGCTCTCAAAAGCAGCCAAGAGCTCCAGATTTATTGTGAGCCACAGCCACAGCCATCCAGGATGTCATCGTTGCCTCCTCCTCCCATTTCATGGATTGAATGTGTAAGTCATACTATTGATAGTGATGTCGAGTTCACATTTATCGCCGAAACCTTAAAAGAAGAGCCTCCCAAGAAATTGAAAAAGTTGTGAAGTAATGATTTGAAAAATTGGGTTCATCAGTGAAAATTTCAAACATGTTGCAAATTTAATGACGTGATGGGTTCACTTTTTAACATGATGCAAAATTCATAATTTTTAATCTGCATCTATAATCAAACATTTCGAAATATTTTTGGATCATCTCATTTATCTTCATGATTATTAGTGCAATCAATTAAGGCTGTCTGAAATAAATAATACAAATAAAATTACATAAAAGCCCGCATTGATAACACTGGTGAACGAAATTTTACTTTGTGAAAGTTGTCTGCGATTTTTGAGCTGATTTAGGGTGAAAATTATGCGCTGAATCTATCACATTGGTTTTGCTCAATCAGGTCAACTGTTTGAGCTATCCCCACATATTGTTTTTTTTTTTGCGGTTTGTTCACATGGACGCATGTCTGGAGCACTTTTGGAAGGTGTTGGCGGGATAAAATGAGATCGTAAATGAATATTTTGGGTAGAAATGATTATATGAATAAATGGAAAGAGGTATTATGATCAAATAATTATGGGTGATTATGTTGAAAATGACCCAGTTTGGATTCATGAAACCTCAAAATCCTCCAAAAATTGGATGGGGCAAAGCATAACGTTACTCTATCCAGGATAAACGGGTAGAGCAGCTAAAATATTTATTTTTTAACAGCAGAACATAAATATACACAAACAAAATAAACGAAGTTGGGGAAAATTGGACAGGGAAGGAGAAAATTATGAATTTTTAATCATATGAAAAAAATGATGAAAATGCCAAAATCGCTAGCCAAATTTGCAAATTTAGAGACATTAGTCATGGGATAATTGCTCTTCTAACCCTTTATCTATGGATAAGAATGAATACCGTTACTAATAAAATTCTTCATTTTCATATTTTTCTAAGAAATTGAACAAAATTAAAGTATTAATATTTCCATATTTTTGTATACACCTGTAGAATGGTTTATTTACTAAACAATCGAGTTTCACAATATTTCATCACTTTGATTAATATATAATTATTTGTATAAAGTCATATATTCACAATTATCTTATTTTAACATGACATCTTGGTAGAGCTGGTAATGAATGACGTCCCTAAATTTGTCAATTTGTCTACAATGATATTTAATTTGTTGTCGTTTTTTTTAATGAAAATTCATAATTTTCACATTAATCATGTTAATTGTTCATTTTTCCTCAAACTTTTTTATTGTTTTGTTATATAATTTATATTATAATGTTGTAAAATAAATATTTGGCTTGTCTTACCATTTGGTTGTTCTCCAGTATATTAATGCTTGGCCCTATCCATTTTTTAAGGATTTTGAGGTTTCCTGGCTTCATACTGAGCCATTTGCAACACAATTACCCAAAATTATTTGACCTGAATATTTATTTCCTTCAATATAATAATTTCTAACAAGAATAATCATTTGCCATGACTATTCACCCCACTAAACGCTTCAAAAGTGCTCCATATATGTGCCCATGTGAACAAAACATGAAAAACAGCATGTGGGGGTAGCTCAAAAACTTGACCTGATTGAGCAAAACCAATGTGATTTTTGGATTCAGCGCATCAGATTCACCATAAATAGGCTAAAAAATCACAGACAACAAATTTGCTGTTGACCAGTGTAATAATCACGAAAATGAAATTATTTCAATAAATGGGACACCTATATTATAGCTTTCGATTTCAACGCGGTTCTTCATTAAAAATTTAAAAGGCTTCTATTTTTTAATTGCTGCTCAATTTTCTATTATATTTTACATCTAACACTACCCTTCCAACTCTTAACCAATCATGCAGGAGCAAGACGATGAATCCTTTGTGACGACATTAGACGATTGCAGCTTAGATCGTGATGACGAACTTTGTGAGCTGTCGACTACCTTTTCGGCCGAAGACGCCCGAGCGCGTCGATCACTCACTCGGACAATCTCGACATTGAGCCGAAGAGGACTCCGTGACTCCGAAGTTGTCTATGTGAACTTTCCGATGAAAAATGTTCTATCAAGAGTGAAGGCGATCGGATGGTCCTACTTCTAACGATAATACTTCGTTAAAACCTTAAAACGTTGAAATGGCTTTCACTAAACTAGTTTCTAAAGCCGATTTGGAAGACCAGTTGTGTTCAGTTCAGATCGCGAAGTGGATTTCAAGTCCATTTTACGCAAAGTGGCTCTGTTGCTAGACGACGGGCATACAGCCGGTCCTTCCTGCAACCCCAGCTGCGTTCTTCGATTGACTATCATACTAGTAATTTTACCAGCCTGTCAAGGTCACTTGAAAGTCAAACCATTTAAGACCGCTTCACCAATCGTTATCGTTTAAACTACGGGATCAACGTGTTCCTCGTCACGAAAATTTACCTCGTAAAGTGGATTTCACTCAAATAAATAAAGTCACAGGAGGATTATTATATCATTCTATTTAATCATTCCACTAAGTCCTATTTTTTCATGAGAAATGTTTTCGAAGATAAAAAGGAGACAAATTTGTTAGATCGACGGAGTATATTTTAGTAGCTTTCTTTCGCAAACAAAACATTTTTTCGGCCTAAAGACAATAATGACGCTTGTAATAATATTTAGGAATATATCGTGTAATTTATTATGTAAATGCGTATTACAAGTATGAGCTATTATAAAATGTACATGTATCTACTTAAGTGAATATTTTTATGAATATACATATTTGCGGCATTTTGGCCGATGCTATATTATTTTATTGTACATAATCTTCAAAATAAAATCTAACTTAATCATGTCATATATTTGCGTTGTTCGTTCTGTGAGTTGTAACCTTTGTACCAGTAATTCTCCTGAATGGTTTGGGTATTCATAAACGATCTATGTCAATAGAATAAATATATTTTCCTGAGATCGAGACTAATGCGTTCTCCATCAAACGGATGTAAACCGGCTAATGCATTACGCAAGGTCTATGTGGAATTACCATCATTGTATGTGTTAGCCTACGTCGATCATGCCGACGTTTCTTTTTTTTTTAATCATAAATAAACGCTCCTCGGGCACACGGTATATGCCGATCAGACTGTGGATTGACGTTTGGCTTGCGTTCAAGGAGCGTACGCTAAACGTCAGTTATCATTTAAACCCGTACCTCCAGGGAGCGTTTTTTTTTTAATTTTTAAAAACGTTTGACCGATGCAGTCTAAAATGCGAAGGTGTGAGTCGGTGTTAAGGAGGATTCAAATTGAAGAAAATTGAAAAAATTATGGGCAACCTTGTGTGAAAGCACAATTTATTATTTTTTTTTTACTCTGTAACATTTAGATTTGTTAGATGTTAGTGTATCGCGTTACAAAATGATAAGGTTTATTATAGACCTATCATGGGTTTATAAATCATATTTACTACACTGGTTAACGACAAATTTGTTGTCTATGATTTTTAGCTGATTGATAGTGAATTTCATGCGCTATCCCTACATGTTTCGTTTTTTTATTATTTTTTTTTATTTTTTTATTGATAAAAAAAAGAGAAAATAAAGTATTATGCATTTGAAGGATCGTTTCAGCCAGTCGGGATCAGGACAACTATACAATTTAACGCGTGTAATTTGGGTGTGTACCTATTCTTGCAGACTCGAAATACTACATTTGTAATTTAATTCAGGATTGTTGAGCTCTTTTTTATGCTACCATCAATTATTAAAATGTCCTTAGTGCTGTTTTATCGGTATCTGATGATGTCAAATCGTAAAAACAATTGGCAATGACAAAAAAAACCATTATTTCAACGAATAGTTTTATGACTATTACTGTCATGAAACTAAGTGCCCAAATAACAGTATTTTTACTGCTAGGAGCAGTACCATTTTAACAATTGTCCTTCTCACTTTCGTATCGAAAGTGATTATTTCTTCTTTTGTTAGCCTGATGGCGACTGCAGTTCTTTCAAATACCAATACTTTCGTCGATATTTTTTATTACTTTTGTTTTCATTTTTAAGTGATAGTTGCTTTAATGATCATGCTGGCAACATCACCAATATCAAACGATTCCCTTTCTGTCAAATAAAGGCAACGACAAAGAATGTTGTGACTCGATCTTTTACTTCAGACCCGAATTCTATATTAAAACAGCAACTTCGTTTAATAATCGATTAGTCCGCTATACTGACAACATCTTTACACCAAAATGCTTTTGAATTTGTTTGTCTTCATTTTCCTCGTTTTACCAGGTTAGTCCTTTTTGCTGCTTTTGATGTTGTTGATGTTCTTTTTGTTGTTGTTGTTGTTTGGTTTTTTGTTGTTGTTGTTGTTGTTGTTCTGGGATGGATCACTATCCAATATTATAGGGGAGCCGAACCCTGGAAGCATCGTTTTATCGTTGTTTGAAGGAAAACCAGATGAACAAATTCGGAAAAATTGAGCAAAATCAATTTGACAACTCATTCAAAAGTTATGAATTTTCCAATTTCCAAAGATACAACGATCCCTGCTGTCGATGGGGATTCGCACAATTGGGAACATTGACAGAATATGTAGCTTTAACTCCTCCTAGACTCTGTATAAACAAAAATCACGTTTCCTGTTTTGTTTTGTTTCCTTTTGTGTTGTCATTGTTGCTGAGTTTGTTTGTGGAAAGGCATGAAAATGGTGGTTTACGTTTTAATAAAGCATGCCTTATCGATTCTGCATATATTGTGAGAAGTATCATGCTCTAGCCTTATTCTAAATTTTACATTAAATCATTTTCAAAAAGTTGTCTTCCGCAAAGATCCAGTGGCAAAGATCGTAATGTTAGAAACTCATGACTTTTGAATGGCTTGTCCGATTTTGCTAAAGTTTTCACAGTGTAAGATTCTTTTTTTTTCATTCAAGTAGAGTATGAGTAGAGTATGATATTCCCATGGGTATGTTTCCCTTTAAGGCCCATCGTACCAGGGATTAGTTTTCCTTTAAGAACATGTGACACGGGCATATTCTTATATATGAAGGTCGGACTATCAGGAAACCATTACAACAAATTGTGGCTTAAGAGGGAGAGGGGTCTACGGTGGCCCTCCATCTACTGGGTGCTCTCGTAGGCCCGGTCACATAGAAGACCGGAAGCAACACGATTTAATTACACGACTCTTTGTTCAATTCACAGTAAGCTGCCTGCGAACAAAGAGTCGTGTTGAATCGTGTTGCTTCCGGTGCCCTATG
>BQKZ01007603.1:0-10805 GCA_036244855.1 Temnopleurus reevesii | reverse complement strand
AGTTATTTACTAATGAATCAAATGCAATCAGAAGTGTATCATGTATCGCCCCAGGTATGTTCATGTAAGACAAAACCACTGATCTCTGTAGAAAGTAGGAAAAACTAGGAGATTTTATGCGCCAGTGAGACACGAAATGGCCCGTGCCACTTACATCAGCAAGGTGTCATTTCAGGCCTGAAGACTCCCGAGTTATTTACTAATGAATCAAATGCAATCAGAAGTTTATCATGTATCGCCCCAGGTATGTTCATGTAAGACAAAACCACTGATCTCTGTAGAAAGTAGGAAAAACTAGGAGATTTTATGCGCCAGTGAGACACGAAATGGCCCGTGCCACTTACATCAGCAAGGTGTCATTTCAGGCCTGAAGACTCCCGAGTTATTTACTAATGAATCAAATGCAATCAGAAGTTTATCTTGTATCGCCCCAGGTATGTTCATGTAAGACAAAACCATTGATCTCTGTAGAAAGTAGGAAAAACTAGGAGATTTTATGCGCCAGTGAGCCACGAAATGGCCCGTGGCACTTACATCAGCAAGGTGTCATTTCAGGCCTGAAGACTCCTGAGTTATTTACTAATGAATCAAATGCAATCAGAAGTGTATCATGTATCGCCCCAGGTATGTATAGCCCCGGTCACATAAGACACCTGAAGCAACACGATTAACCTCGACTCTTTGTTAATTCACAGTTAACTGCCTCAGAACAACGAGTCGGTGTGAATCGTGTTGCTTCCGGGCATGCCGGGGTCCTATGTGACCGGGGCTTAAGGCTAAATCACTGATCTCTTAAGAAACTGACGCGGTGAAGCTACCGGGCGACCATTAATGGGACTCTCCTACTTTTAATGAAGAAGATAATGAATAACTTTAAAGAAAAACGATATAAACTATTTTCGAAAAATAAAGTCGAACACCATTTCAATGGTTCTTTGTAGTGCTATTCAAATCGTAACCCGCTTGTTAATGTTGTGTCCGCACAGTTCTATTCACGGCTAACGGATCTATTCTCCGACTGACTTTATTTTTCGAAAATAGTTTATATCGTGTTAAAAATAAATAATGTTGGGGGAAATTTTTCCCGAAGGCTCCTGTTCCTGAATAGACATGATAGAGTAATGACCAATGGAAGGATTCCCTAACACCTAGATTTCAAGCCAATGTCCCAGAAAATTAAACGTAAGTCATGCTTGTTTTTTGGGTTTATATTTCCATTTTTATGCAATGGGGCCTTTAGCAATTTGATCTTTAGAAGCGTCGATTTGTTGCATTAATCTACATTCAGACGATTTAAAAGACATGTTTTGTCAATATTAATCTAGATATCGTCTTTCATTTGCCTAAAATAGAACCTTGCCTTAACGGAGGAATACAAGTTCTCACCCATTTGGACAGAGACTATCGGTGCCAGTGCCCCCATAAATATGGCGGCAAACGTTGCGAATGTGAGTACTCCATGCTTCAAAATAATCATGATAATAATAATAATAATAATAATAATAATAATAATAATAATAATAATAATAATAATAATAATAATAGGTCCATTTATATAGCGCAATCACTCTATGCATATGCATATACTATACTGAGCTTGATACTAGGTACTATATTATTACCCTGGCTATAACTGCCGAGCAAGCCAGCTAGGTGCTCAAGCATTCCCAGGAATACATTCCTGCCAGGTACCCATTTTCCACCTGGGTCGAGTGCAACAAAGTGCGGGTATATTTCCTCAAGATGGAGTAATAAGACATTAAAAAGGGACATTTTCTTTTTTAGTGTGTTCAATTACTCATACCATATTGGATCAAGCTGATATTTACACACAAGTTAGCCATGTAGTTGGATAGACAGACCTTTGTATTTTTTTAATGGACACTCCCCCAGATGAAAAGTACACGACGAGGGGCTTGTAACATAAAAGAGATGCAATTAATCTTGCAATTAATTGCATCTCTTTGGTACACATTTTGCGATAGACTTACGATAAATATCTATTGTAAGTTCAATTGCATCTCTTTTAGGTTACAAGCCCCTGACCTTTGAACCCATATAACGGAAAAGAAGAATGATTTGCCCCCCCCCCCAAAAAAAAAGGAAATAAACCACGTTTCCCATAGGACTGTGTAGTAAAATTATCAAGAATAATATGACAATGTAAACATTATTAAGCAATGCCTCTAAACATATTTTGTTTGCGAAATAGGACATTATAGCCGATGACCCTGCACTCACATAGGGTCCGGGCCCGGAAGCAACACAATTCAACACGAATCTTTGTTCCGATCACAGTAAATTGCCTGTGAACAAAGAGTCGTGTTCGATCGTGTTGATTCCGGGGCCCTATGTGACTTGGGCCTGCTTTTTTTTAATGGCAGTATATAAATCTGGACGATGATTCACCAAGTTTAGAGAAGCTTTAAGAACGACTGGTATAATGTTTTGTGCTGAATGGTCATTTTATCGGAAATTCAAGACCACACACCAGTCGTGCTAAAATTCGTTAGTCTTTCGTAACTCGGTGAAACACCGCCAAAGACAATTTTCTGCTTTAAATGAAAACTACCATATCAAGTCTAAAAGTATCACCCATTCTTAGCACTGTAATTTTTTTGACGGTTGTTTTCTTTTCTTTATAGAATATTCCTCTTCAAATTTTATCCCATGATTATTGTATGAATTCATTAGCAAATCTTGCTGGTTAAGAGTCGAATTCTAAAATGAGCTGATATTAATTGTAATGAGCTACCTAACAATAAAGTACTAAAACAAATGACATAAAGTTAAGTGTACATATTTGTATCTATTTCTACTCACATTTTTATTCCTTATATGCTATTGGATTAATTATTTGAGTGTGAATTTACATGATTTACACACCTGACTTTAATGTACCTTTAGACCGTTTGTGGTCGTCATGTCCCTTTCCCACAGACACCGTACTAGCCGAAGAAAATTGGCCCGAGTTTTACCCAAAGCGTAACATACCATAATAATGCTGGTTAATTGGTGAATATGATAGTCTATAGGGCGTACTAAACTCAAATCCGAGGGGTGCCACTAGGGCGCTCTTGAGGAACAAAAATATTGGCATTTCCAAATTTTACGGCACTAAGGTGACAGACATATACGAGATTTTTTCGCTGCAACAGCTGCCGTCCTTCGTAAATCTCATTTTCGGTGTCACTTTTGGGCCTCCATACTTTTTCGAAAAAAATTCCAAAAATGGCGAAAAATGAAAATGTTAACTTTTTATGAATTCTCAGTGCTATATCTCATCAGGATATGATGCGGCCCTCAATTTACTTCATATGGTCATATATTAACAAATCACCAGCTTCTTCGTGTTTAACTTTTTCATTTTGAGGTATAGCATTGAGATTTCATGAAAAGATGGCAATTTACGTAGGCCCAAAGTGACACCGAAAATGAGATTCAGAAGGACAGCTGCTGTTGCGGCGAAAAAAAAATCTCGTATATGTCTGTCACCTTAGTGCCTCCGTAAAATTGTAAAATTCCAATTAAAAAATATTCCCCAAGGGTACCCATGTGGCACCCACCGTATTTGTGTTTAGTACCACCTAGACTATCATATTCACAAATAAACCAGCGTTATCATTTTATCACGGTCCTGCTGGGATTCTACTTGACTATACGCAACACGGGTGAATACGGTACTGCATGGCGGTGCCTATACGGTCTAAATTCTTATGTTTTACATTGGGTTTATGGCATTACTTGTTGTTTGTAATTTGACAAAATCCATTTTGCTCTTACGATTTATACATGTATATATGTTTGTATGTGTAATACATCTACATGTGTTTTTATGTGTGGATTTTACTAAACTTATAAAACGTCTCTAACTTAGACGATTATTCGATTTGGAAATTTTAATGATTACACCAACATGGTTTATGAATTATGAAATTAATGAACATAAAATTGGAAAAGATATTTAAAGCAAAATCGTAATGTTTAAGGAAATTACGTTTACATCGCATATTGAGTTACAATACATTTATATATCTAAAACAGCATTTTTTTAATCAATCCCTTTTAGACTGATTTTGGCTAATATTTATGACTTCACAAACAGCAAGAGCAATGAAATTTGCTTATTACCATGATAACTACTCATTGAAGTACAATGTAGATAAAATTTAGAAGAAATTCGGTATCAGCATGGAGTTAGACGATAGACACACGGCGTATACACGGTGATACACGTTGGCAACACAATGATACCAATTGGCTAATCGATGGTACACGGTGTCTACACGATGATGCACGGTCGCTAAACTAGGATCAGATCGATCCGCGTAGGCTGGTTAAAAACATTGTGCAGGTTTATTTTACTTTCGGTGAACACGGTTGAACGCGGGTGTCGAAGGAAGCAAACAAGGTGTATACACGATGCAACACGGTTCACCACGGAACCGTATTCATCCGTGTTGCTTACCGTTTATGTGTGATAGTGGGTCAATTTGTTTTAGTACCCATGCTTATAAAGCCTTACAATACCAGGGCCCTATTGCATAAAAGGTTGCGTTTAAACGCAAGTCAGAAAATTAAACGCAACTCAACTTTCAACCAATCAGGAGCGTGTATTTTGAACTTGCGTTTAATTTTGAGAATTGCGTTTTAACGCAACCTTTTTATGCAATAGGGCCCAGGACCGTCTATAAAAAGTGAAGTGATGCAAATGTATAACGAGCCTATTTTTCCTATTTGTTTAATAATTCTTTATTCTGTTTATTATCCTTATTATTATCATCATTATCATTATCATTATTATTATTATCATCAATATCATCATTATTATTATTATTATCATTATTATTACCATTATTATCCTCATTATTATCATTATATTTTTTCGCTTGTCAGCTAGCGGATTATGATGTATATATGTTATATGTATATATGTTACACCTTTTGTTTTAGTTACCAATTCCCCCCCCCCCTTATTCTTTGGGAAAAGAATGAATTGCGACTGAATTGAATACCATTAATTTTCTTTCAGATTGCTCGTTTTACAATGAGGGCTATAAAAAATTGTTTGATCAAAAACTCGTTCGATATTCAGATGAAAAATCTCATATAGCTTTCGAGATTCGTGGTACTATTGGAGAGGAACCGGCAATCATTCTTGTTGGAAAGCGCCCTTCTTCATTTTCTTCGAAAGTTCTTTATATGTTTGGTAAGCCTAACACTGCCCCCCCCCCCCGGCCCTTCCCCTTCAGGGAACTTAATCACAAAAATGAGAAGAAGAAAAAGATCAAGTAGTAGGAAAGGGTTACCGGCTAGACTTTGCCACATTTCGTCAATTTTAGTGCATTTTTAGCTAAATGTTTTGCCACCAGAACTCTGACAGGGAGGGGGGGGGGGGCGGGTACCCGATGCCCGAAAGCCCATCCCTCTCCCTCCCACGGTGCACGTATGAATAGATTTTTAAATGTATGAATGGTTCATGCACATTGTAGGCTTTTAAAACACATAATTTCTGCATGGAGTTTTATGTTTCACTTTGCCCAAAGCAGTTTTTTGGTTAAAAGGAGAGTCTACCAAAAAATAATAATTTTCTAACAGGAGGAGAAAAAATTTGTGATGAGAACAAAAAAAAGGTTGATGAAAGTCAGAAAAGTGATAATAAAGATGTGAAAAATGAGCACATCAGTGATAATTCTCAGACATGTTGCCAATTTGATAAAAAAAATATTCTTTATTGTCTTTATATGTATGGTGCAAAATCCATCCTTTCTACAAAAAGGTACAAAGTTTGTATATATCATGAAGATATCCTTTAGTTAAAATTTGGAGGAATCATATTTCTGGAAGATAAAAGTAACATTTTATAACAGTAATATGGATATAATTCATGGTAAGTTGTGCACCACCTATGACGTCATCGATTGCCAATTGGTCTAAATATTTATACATTAATAACTTTCTTATTAGTGGTCAGATTTTCCTCAATTTTTTTTTGTTCTCATCACAAAATTGTTCTACTCCTGGTGAAGAAATATTAGTTTTGAGTAAACTCTTCTTTTAAAGCGACTAAGGATAACGGTGGACATACATTAGGACCCAGAAATTGTTTAAATAACCAGTTTTGTAGAAATGGCCCGACCTGACCTTTTCTCCTTTTCTTTTTTTTTCACCAAAATGGAGAAATAATAGTAAAATCACCAATAAACATGTGAAATATTAATAGAAAAGATATTAAGAGACTCGTTTGCTTCCTTTTCCCTTTTAAGCACTATTTTTTCATGAATTATTTAAACTGTTTTCGAAAATTAAAAGCTAAAATAATTTGGGAAAAACATTGTCAGTCCGACCGACGCCTTTTTTTTTTCAAAATTGGCTTAAGGGGGCATCAAGAAAAAATTGTTACGGCGTGATATTTATGTATACTGCTTCAGCAGCAACACATGCGTTTACATTACAAAAACTTATATTCTTATTTAATTTCCTAGTTTCAACAGATGCATTTTATCCTTTTATTTGAAGGTGTATGTAAACAGATCAACTACACCTTCCATCTTACGTTCTGCGTTTGGGATGCTGGACATCATACAGATGTGATAACATCTCCTCCAGTTGATATACAATGTCATCCAACCGTCTTCGATTCCTACTGGATTGAACACGCAGATGGCCTATTTCAATTTGGACTTGGTGGGAATCCGACCCCGGTCTTATAAAGTCGACCTGCGAGGAACGTTCCGAAATTATCCTTTATAAATTTCTATTCTAGATCAGGTGCATATTGGATGGTGAATCTCCCATGCTACTCCGACGATGAACAATAATGGACCTAAGACTGATCCTTGAGGTACCTCCTCCATACTACAGTCTGGGCGGCGATTCACCAAGATAAGAAGCACTTTCTGAATGACTTTACGCACGACTAGTAGAGTTCTTCTGCTGAATGATCGAGAATATTACGCATATTGCACTCGTTAATGTACTCCAAACACGATATATAACATTTTCGAAAAGTTAACTACAGCGCAGACAATAGGTCCGTAAACCGTGTATACAACTGTGCGGACCCAACAATGAGAAGCCGGTACCGATTACAATACAAAGGAGCATTGAAGTTGCGTTCGACTTAACTTTTCGAAAATACTTTATATCGTGTTTCCTGTCTTTCTTGAAGTCGTAAGTAACTTTAAGAACAGCTTGGTGAAACGCGACCCTGGTCACACACGCACACCTATTTTTCTTTAACATATTTCTGTCACAATCTTGTAACAAAAGAAATTCCAGGATTAGTATTGAATATTGAATATTGAATATAGAGGATATAAAACACGATAAAAAAAACTATTTCCGTAAAATTAAAGTGGTTCTCGGACGTTTGGTCCGTACGCCATGTTAACTGTGCGGACACAAAATCCCAAGCCAGTTCCGGTGTGAATATCATTACAAAGCAGCATTGAATTGATGTTGGGCTTAATTTTACTGAAATAAATTATTTCGTCATGCTCGTGATTAAAAAATCATGACGATATACACTTTTAATACGTAATGATGGCGAATAATCATTTTGATGCCAATAGTGCATTTGATTGAAAGATAGATATTTAAACGAAAGTTTATTCAATTTTTGTAAGGAATGACTTCATGCTCATTGAATGAAGAAGAAAATGAACAAGCTGCCAAAATTTGAGCAAAATCGGACAATCCATTCAAACGTTGTGAGTTTTCCTATTTTCTTAAATATCACGATCCCTGTCGGTGGCGGGGAGCCGTGTGATTGGCAACTTTGTATACTGATGTTGATATAATTAATGTAATATCTAGAGTAAGGGTTCAAAAATAAATCTTCTCCAAATGCATGCGGAATTGATAAACGCATTCTATACTCAAACGAAAAACCAGCATTCTCTTCAATTTTCTGGGAAGAAAATGTGACATTTGATATGCAGAGTAAATGATGAGTTGTCCGACTTGACGCCACATATTCCGTCAATGTTACATTATTGTCCGGATCACCTATGGCAGGAATCGTCATATCTCTAGGAATTGGAAATATATAACTTTTGAAGGGATTACCCGATTTTGGTCAAATAGTTTCCTTCATTCAATTAGTACACGATAATTCCTTTACAGTAACGTGAATATGAATTATGACGTCATAATGACGCTGTTAATTTGAGATAGTTGCCAACCTGAGAAATATTTCAAGTCTACATGTATTCCATGTGAATGAAGATGATCTTTGAGATTCCTTGTTTTTATACAACACGATAAACTTACTTGTGTTTGCGTTTACGTCACTTTTTATGGGTGTACGCATGGATATATAAACGTTTTTAATTCCATGTTGTAAAACCTAGAAAGTTAAGAAAAGGAGCATACTTTACGAGAGACAGTCACGTCAAGTTTGTGTGTGAACATCACCTTCAACTCACGCGTAATACGTGCAAATCGATGGAATTCAAATAGAATGCATGTCGTAAAAATGTAAACATTGTCATAATGATGCTGTTATAGAAAGTATAATGCATTAAATCCTTTACTTCGAAAGAATCGCTTTCTATCTACCAAACAAGATTAAATGAGATCCAGACCCTGGGAGTATCGCTTTCACTTTGGATGAAAAAAAATGAGATAAAGAAAGTGTGAAAAGTTAGGCAAAATTGGACAATCCTTTCAAAAGTTATGATTTTTTACATTAAAAAAAAAATATGACGATCACTACATCTGATGGGGATCCGTGCGATTGGCACCATCGACAGAATCTGCGACATCGTGTCGATCGAATAACTCATTCATTTTGTACATATACTTTTTTAAAGTTGATTAGAGGAGGGTTTTAGCATCATTCTTCTCAAAATATATAAAGAGTCGATTGAGCAACGTTTTACTCAATTATTATTTTTTTTTAATTTACCGAAAAAAAAGAAGAAAATGTAAAATTTTGTATACAGAGTGGATGAGGAGTTACCCGACATGACGTCACGGATTCCGTCGATGTGGCCGATCGCACGGATTCTCATCAGCGGTAGGGATCGTCATATCTCTGCTCAAATTTTCACACTTTGTTTAAATGAATTTTCTTCATTCAATGAAAGCACGATAATTCAAGGGGTTGGTTCCTCTAACGAATATAAACGAATCTGTGATCCAATTTGCATGAAATGTTTAATAGCTATTGCCTTTGAAAAAAAATTTCACAGAACCACACAATACTAGTGCTTACGGCGTAATTTCGTTTGTATGTATTCATTAAATATTATTTCATTTAATCAATCAAATTACTTTAGCGAAGTACTTTTCTTCTTTTTGTGAACTTTTATGTGGGTCAATTGCGATTTCTGTACTACATTGATTTTAGTATTTTTGACCTCGTGTAAGTTGGCCACAATTGCGTGAGGGAGCCGCTTGCTTATAAAGCATTCATCTAAGACGATTAGTTTGTCATATGTCCCATAGTATCATGAATCTTAAATGACAGTAGTAACGTTAAGATGGCAATACTGCTGTTGATGATAGTATATGATAATTACGATAATTGTGATGATAATTATGATGATGGAACTGTTAAGGATGATGATGATGGCTACTACTGCTTCAATGACAACAGAATAGGTGGGTTTACTAATAGTTGCAAGTTCTATGCATACCTTTAACATAAAATTTGTCCTTCACACACTAAGGCTTGCCCGAGGCTTGCCCGACATAGCAACATGTAATGTACGCAAACTGGATTCCAAGTATTGTAGTCTTATTGTCATTTAACGGTTTAATAAATACCACGTATACGTTCAGATAGTGGCAAGAAAAGCACATAAATTTGAATATATACATGTATATGAGTAAACCCGTCTGTTTCAACTGAGTAAAAGGCACAAGTTAAGCAAAATATTTTATGCTTGAAAGATGATTATATAGTTTAATTTCAATTAAGTCATACACTTCATCTATCTGTAGTTTGATATGTTTGCTTAATTGACAGGTGCCTCTTGAAAACATAAATATTGAGTTTACAATACAACTTGTAATAATAATAATAATAATATCATAATAATAATATATATGATTTATATGGCGCCAACTCCACTTTTCACGAAAATGCTCAAGGCGCAACTGGAAAATGTGTAGAGTAAGATGAATGTTCAAGAAAATAACACAGGGACGAAATTAATCATAATTGAATAGGTAGGTTTTTAAATTTTGTTTGAATGTTTCAGCGGAGCAACTGTCTTCGATCATGTCATGTCGTACGCTAAACGTCAGTTATTATTTAAACCCTTACCTCCAGGGAGCGTTTTTTTTCTAAAAACGTTTGACCGATGCAGTCTAAAAATGCGAAGGCGTGAGTCGGTCTTAAGGAGGATTCAGATTGAAGAAAATTGAAAAAAATTATGGGCAACCTTGTGTGAAAGCACAATTTTTTTTAAATTTTTTTTTTACTCTGTAACATTTAGATTTGTTAGATGTTAGTGTATCGCGTTGCAAAATGATAAGGTTTATCATAGACCTATCATGGATTTATAAATCATATTTACCACACTGGTTAACAACAAATTTGTTGTCTATGATTTTTAGCTGATTTATGGTGAATTTCATGCGCTATCCCTACATGTTTCGTTTTTTTTCTTATTTTTTTAGTAATAACAAAACAAGAGAAAATGAAGTATTATGCATTTGAAGGGTCGTTTCAGCCAATCGGGATCAGGAGAACTATACAATTCTACACGTGTAATTTGGGTGTGTACCTATACTTGCAGACTCGAAATACTACATTTGCGATTGAATTCAGGATTGTTGAGCTCTTTTTTATG
>BQKZ01007602.1:32962-51004 GCA_036244855.1 Temnopleurus reevesii | reverse complement strand
AGAAGAGTTGAATCGTGTTGCTACCGTGATTCTACGTTACTGGGGCATAACGTTTTAGTGCAAGTGAATCTACTGATGATTATTAGCAAGGAGTCAAATATTAAATCAATGCGTTCCACAGAGTCTTTTAATCTTGGTACTGTCTATCATGATAATGCACGATTGAAGTGCTGTCACTCAAATGAAAAAAAAAACGGACGTGAACCTTAATACAGAAGATATCGATCTGTTTTGAAATTCTACAAACCTCCAACCTTCATTCCATTTCTAACCAGTTCATTCGGTCAATTTCCCTCTGTCTTTATGAAGGTAATCATTTTCTTCACTAGAATAAGACCTTTATAGATTGCGGTTTGGGGATATACTACAGACATTGATCATGCTCATTCGAAGTCCGTTGTTGTCACAACATTGGTGAGAATGAGCATGATTTTGTGACAGATTATCTGATCTTGTTGAAATGTACACAGAATAAGAGCTGACGAACATTACATAGAAGTGATCTGGACCTCGTTGCATGAAACTTTTTTGTCACCAAAGTTTTTCAAAGTAAAATCTACGCCAAAATTGCTCTTTGTCAAAATTTGTGTTCTTTGCCAGAGTTTTCTATGGCTAAAAGTGTTATGTAATGGGCCATAAGAGGGCGTTTCATGCAGTTTGTCGAAGCGATGAGCAGTCATATTCCAACAGTTACCATAGCAACATTTAGATGTAGAGCTTTTCATCAAATCAAGCATTTAATTGTACTTAGTCGAGTGCTGATAGATAGTTAATGCAATAAACCTTATGAAATGTCCTTCTAAATTCAAATATATTTCTTCTAAAAATCTATGAAATTCAATTAAATTCAATTAAATTAAATTCATTCCGTTTCATTTAGGTTTTTTTTTAAGATGAACATTAATAAATCATCACAAATAGCTGACTTTTTATAGCACAAATGTAAGCTTGATATAAGGTTTGCAGATCATAAGATTTATAAGAAAACAGAATAGAACGTAATAGAAAAATTACGACAATTCATTGTTCTTTTGTAATGCTTTTCTAATCGGAACCGGCTTGTGATTGTTGTGTCCGCACTTTTGAATACACGGCGTACGGATCTATTGCCTGTGACCCATTTTCTTTTACGGAAATATTTTATATCGTGTTGTGTCAAAAAGTGAGCTTGTGTGGTCTGTGTACCAAGTTAAAAGTAACGCAATGATTTTATACAGTGTGTACAAAGATGAGATTTTTTCAAACTTGATTAAAAACAACAGGATATAAACTATTCCCGTAAAGTAAAGTGGGTCATGAGGCAATAGATCCGTACACCGTGTATTGAACTGTGCGAACACAACAATCACAAGCCGGTTCCGATTTAAATAACATTACAAAGGATCATTGAATTGGCGTTCGACTTAATGTTGCGGAAATATATTATATCGTGTCATATTTTTTTTGTCATATGGCGATTATTACCCATGAGAGTCCAACAATCCCTTGCGCGACCTCGATCATCACCCTGGTACCAATATTGATTTTATCGTCTTCATTTGAAATCTGGAGAGACTGGTCTAACATCTCCCTCACACCTCAATAGAGAATCAACTTGTGTTTGCTCTTCCTTTTGAACTAAAAATCGATAACCAGTACTACCTTTTAGCACCTGCTGGTTAAGACAAGCGAACCAAGTAGATTGATGTAAATTGTAGAACCCTACTTGGACGAACGAGGGGCAGAAGGAAAGATTTTTACAATCAACATATTTTCTGGAGAAGAAGGCGAAAATGATAATGAATAAAAGAAAATATAGTTGGAAAGATTAAAATAGGCAAGAGAAAGAGATAAATAAAGAGAGAGAGAGAGAGATAGAGAGAGAGAGAGAGAGAGAAAGGAGAGAGAGAGACTAAGCTAGGGCACGACAACTCTGATGAAACGATAAATTAGCCTCTCTTCTTTATTTAGTGTAGCCATTTAATTTTGGAAAACTATCCTATACCGAGCCTTGTTTAACAAAGCTTTCTTGTCCTTGTTACATACCCGACTCACACCTTTGTGTTTTCAACCTGCGTCGGTCCAGCTTTTTTGAAAATTAAAGCGCTACCTGAGCGCACATATACGCCGATCTCACGGCTGATCGACGTTCGGCTTGCGCTGGGCCGACGCAGGGCCTTAGGTCACGCACATCCTCATATATTACAATTTTCGCCTTGATCATCATCACCATCATTAATCGTCGTCATTAATAACAGCAGCAGCACCATCATCACCATACCGTCATTATCATCATCATCATCATCATCATCATCATCATCATCATCATCACCACCACCATCATCATCATCATCATCACCATCATCATCACCATCATCACCATTGTCATCATCATCATCATCATCATCAGCATCATCATCATTATCACCGACACCACCATTACCACCACGACCCCCCATCACCCTCATCTTCAATATCATTATCATTGTCGTCATCAATATCACCATCATCACCGTCATTGTCAATATCATCATCATCACCATCATCACTGATCTTCATCATGATCCTCACCATCTCCATTACCGTCTTAATCATCATCATTATCACCTCCACCATCACCACAATTGTATAAATTATTCAATATCATTTGAATATTAGAATAAGGATTGCAAGTAATTGTGGAATTTCTTTATCATTTAAACTTTTTATGTTTATAGTCTGACACAAATTACCAATGTTAAAGTAAGCAGAGTGTATAAGTTGCTTTGTTATTATCCGTTTAATTTGTTATTACTACACTAAAGCTGAAATCTGAACAACTAGATCCAAATGATGAGTATCAACGTGGTTCTCACGAATTCTATTTTTTCTCAAATTCTTTACTAAACTAAATTTGAAATAAAGGTGTATCTCAATAAATACAAAAAAATCAACGATATAGCTTCATTGAAAACATAATCTACTCTGACCATGTATCCTAATAACAATACCGAAAGAAAAGCATTTGATTCGTCCAAATTCTAAGTAAAGATTGCAGTTGAGAATTGAAAACAATACATGCTGATAAAACATTGTTTGCAAGCATATAATCGAGAACATTGTTTTAAAAAATGCTGTCAAAGGGAAGTACCGCGATTTTACCAATAACGAATCATATCCTTGAAATTCAACACATCAACGCGAGTGTGTTGGTAACATTGTTATGATATATGATATTTTAACTGAAACTTATCTCACTTTTATGTTCTCAAAGAAAATTGACACCGAGTCGTCTCAAAGGGAAACATCACATTTTACATAATTTATGTATCTTTCTCCATAAAACTTGTTTCACTCCATTTTTAAATAAAGTATAATTGCATAACAATTCCATTATCATTTTTAAAAGCGCTTGTACAGCTTCACCTACGAAAAATAAAAATATATTAATACGCAGAATTACATTTTTTATGGATTGCATAACATGTTACATAGTCTATATTGCACGAACAAAAACATAAAAGAATTTTTAGATCATAAACATTCATATCTTAGTGCAGTATCTTTCGAACCTCCGTCACGTCCCAGTTCTAATCGTAGGCTGTCAATTATTTACAAAAATATCAAATATAAATTTGTATTAAAGTTATGAAAATACTATATTTGCTCATGATTATTTGCTCATTACTATCTACATCACCCAGTTGTTTCTTTGCCACTCAACATTAATTATGCAAATTACGTAATATTAAGTCGATTGCCAATTCAATTCCCCTTTGTAAAGATCTTCAAATCTGAACCGGCTTGTGATTACTATGTCCGCACAGTTCAATACATGGCGTACGGATCTATAGTCCCATGGCCCACTTTATTTTACGGAAAGTGTTTATATCGTGTTCATTTTACATTCGTGTATGGACGTTGTTTTGTATCAGTAAACTTAATGGTAGACGTTTCGTCTAACATTAATACTTATGAATGTCAATCGTAACAATAAATGCCATTTTAATGTATACACAATGTAGAGAAGAAAGGATTATCAAGAAGAGCACCCCACCCCAAGGAGAACTTCTCTCAAATATAAATTTATGATCGGTCAATAAGGGAAAATAAGATCAACAAACTGTAACATTTTTAGCAAAATCGGATGACCCCTTCAAAAGCCATGAATTTTCAAAGTTGTCATTTCCATTCCTGATGGGCATCTTTGAGTTGGCAACTTTAGCAGAATCTGTTATGTCATACATCATGTACATTAAGAACTCCGCATTCACTTTGCGCATAAATTTATATAAGAAATAGATCAATATCATATTTCAAATTATGAATCATTCTTTTTTAAATGCTTGCAGAATTGATATAACGAAATTGTAGGAAAATAAACTCTTTACTTTTCTTATAATAGGATGAAAAGGTAAAATTCTGAGTACAAAAAGAAAAGCAATTCTTCATGTTGCCATCACATAAAATGCCAAAGTTTCCAACTCAGGGATGCCCATTAGCATGATTAGGGGTGGAAATGAAAACTTTGAACATTCATAAAAATTCAATGGATTATCCGATTTTCCTTAATTTTTAGTTTGTTCATCTTATTCATATTTTCTTCATTTACTGACAGCATCTATGGGAAATTCCCCATAAAGTTCTATTTGTATTCAATAAATAGCTTTTTAGAACTTTTGATAGAATATCCCATATTTTGAATTGAAAAACTGTGGTGACAAGTTTAATTGAGAAGGGCCAGACTCCAACTTTACCATTCCTGTCATTTGCAAGTTACTGGTCACAGATGCATATTTTAGGAGACGAACAACCTGGGCCTGCCAGTCATCCATCGTCCTCAGCTCGGCTCAGTTTCCACGGTTTCCGGCACTCGGACATAATCGTAATGTATATCCTCTCAGCTTCGATAATGAACCTTTGATATTTAAGTTTTTGATAATGCATGAGTTTAGCTCCTGGATGGAGTCAAATTTCAAACAATAATCTCCAAAGCATGGATAGATTCAAATTCGGCATGGAATGATTAAGATCTCAAAAGTTGTGTATATGTTTGTCTTGATATCTATACAATATCAGAAATATTAGGTATTTCAAAGATTTAAATGCGACATGTAACGATTATCATCTCCATACCGTATGTTTGTGTTTATATTCATATGACACCAGAAATATTACGCGTTGCAAAGAGCATCGGCCTAAACATAGGCTACTGCTAAACACAAATGTCTTTCTCATCAATTAAGCCTTGTTCTTGGGCTAGCAAAGGAGCGTTCTCATTTTCCTCTTGGTCTTCCTGGAGATAGAACTGTTCAGGTGCAGGACTGTTCGGTGGGCATGGGAACGCAGTCTTCCTGTCACTCTCAAGCCGCTGTAGCAGCAGCGCCTGTTCTGCAGGTGTGAGCTTTCGATCCCCTTTCGACGGCGGACTACCGCTTCCTGGCCGGTGGTTCAATGTGATGGTGTTCCCCCGGCAGTTATCCTTCATGGTTGCGATGCCATCTTTCTTCTGCTTGTTCCGCCAGATCAGGAACGGAATCCTCATATTCATGATCTCATTCTCGATTGATGAGTCACTTCGCGGGTTGGACCCAGCACCGACGCGACCTAGCATCTTCCCTGAGACGCTGGGGACACTCCCGTTGCTTGGCGTCTGCGAGATGCTGGGGAAGTTGGATGGGAACGACTGGCGAGACGGACTCGAGTTCTCAACCACCCATTTCCTTGAGTAGATGGGACTAGGGCGGAATTCGGGAACGGGGTACTGCTTCCCTAGTCCTGTCGGGAACCCAGCTATAGGTGACTCCGATATGAATCCAAACCGGTCTCGTGGTTGAAGCTCGGTCCCTTTGAGATGAAATGCCTTCCCGTCTGATGTCAATGATGATGACGACAACGAAGCGGGCGATGACTTCCGAATATCCTTCAACGAGACTCGGTACTCTGTTTTCATCCCCTTCGAGTCCTCGTCATCGAATCGGTGATGGGTAGCGATCCCGCTCAGTGCAGCGATGTCGTACGCTTCCACCTGCTTTAGTTCTACCCCCTCCGGAACAGGCGGCGTCAGCGACGGTCTGCCATCCGATGTCATGTCGGACGACTTCACGTTCTCATCGCAAGTATCATCCGCTACATCTGCCCTGATGAAGGCGTCGTCCTTAATCTGTCTTTGTTTCTCTTCCATCTCCCGCTGTGCGACGCACATAGGACACGAGTAACACGAGTCGTCCTTTGTCAAAACACTGTCACTCTGCGGAGACAACAAGCCAATTCTCGGTTCAACCGCAAGTTGACCGCGCGATCGATCGCCGGCTACCACAGAATCTTCAGCCGATGGAATCCGAAATGCGATGCGAACAGATGACTCGGAACCCGACCCTGTTGTCTTTCCGTCATCCTCAGAATTATTTCCCCCAGTTTTAAACTCTGTCTTCAAATCTTGTCGGAGAATATGATTCGAAAAAGCAGGCCCAACAAAACCTGTGCCTTGCGTGTCAGAGAAATTCGCGTTGATATTGCGCTCAGTAGATGAAGGGCCATTATTACGAATTAAAATTGATTCAATACTTGAGGACTCGAATGGTGATTTTCTTGTTTGATTGTAGTTTATATCTGCCATTATCCTGATCGGGTCTTGGTGAGGAAAATCAGAAAAATCCCTAGCAAATTCGTCATAATTTGGGTCGTACGCACTAACCCGCATCCCATCAATCCTAAATAAATCTCCCTTTGGTTTGAAAGTGTTACTTTTGCCACCGCTTTCTTTTGACTCGTTTAAATCCTTAAATCGGTTCAACAAATTTTTAACATGCTCATCTTGCGTCGTCGTTTGATGTGAGATTTTTCTCGATGAATTTCCTCGGGCCCCTATAGACTCCTCTGACTTGCTCCCAAGCGCTTTCGATATCGTGATAATTCCATCTTCGCTCTTTGTGCTGGTGTGACTTGACTCAAAGTCCTCAGACAGGACACGTTTCACATCAAATTTCAAGTCTTCTTTCCTCTGATCACACTTCGTAAATCGGTTCCGGAAAGTTTCGTCGTAGACGTTACGCTTATGATCGGCGATGTGGTGGATGGACGAAAAGTTTCGGATGGAGATCGCCGATTCCGAACGCGGCGATGTTGTAAGCGACTTGCGGTAACGTTCTTCATCAAAGACGATCTTCACGTTATCCGTTAAGCGAACTCGTGGTCCTGTCGTGACTGCGTCGTCATTATCGCGCATCGTCGCACTAGCTGATGCCGAATCGACATACCGACTGATGTACGTCTTAATGGCGTCTCTTTGTCGGGATGCTGGGTCGCTTGTTCGACTTCTTGTCTGTCGTGTCTCCTTTCCCTTTTCTTGCTTTTGATTCCTGACATTTCTCCCATCTTTGCCTCCATTTTTCGATAGATTTGAAGGTGACTCGAATGCCGAGATGGAGTTTGTGTTCGTCAATAGAAAATCTGGGTTTTCGATTCGGGGATTGTAGCGGAGCCGATTGGTCATCCGCTTTCGATTTTGTCCCATCATTTTGATTAAAGATGGATCTGGATCAAGAGTTGACAATTAAAAGTTGTTCTTGGTTCCAATTCAGAAGTGAAATCAGGAAGTCTAATCAGATGTAGGCCTAAATGCTATTTCCAGTGTATCACTCATATCAAATAGCTCTACAAACCTCTGCCTGATCTACAATCGGAGACATGCCATTTGTCATATTCCGTCCAAGCCAAAGTCATAAAAAAATCTTTTAATCTTAGTCCACAAACTTATTGTTCTGCTTCAATATTCCGAAGAAAATAATTGCAATGTTGTTACTAACGTAGTCTCTCCGCAAATGCCATATTCAAATTCACCATGGGTGCAAAGCAACACACATATCAGTCACGCTCTCCCATTCAAAACTCAATCAAATCAAACAAAGCCCATCAATAGAAACTCATTAACTCCCCACCACCAAATGTGCAATATTTGACATCTGATTAAAGCGTTACAAAAAGAAACATTTCCGCCTTTCTCTAACTGATACATGGAGACTTTTCATTGAATGGAGCAGGCTAAAAGGCTTCTTGTTTCAAATCTGCTATTGTTCGTTTCATGGTCTCGAACTGAGGAGCGGGGAAAAGTCAATTTACCAAGTAAATGTTGAAGAGAAAGGTTGGTTAAATAGTGGAGAAGTGTCACTTGTATGTTGAAAAGGGGGTGAAGTGTTTTTCAATAAAAGAGGATACGCGAGCGCCTCAAAACGTGCTTATCCTGTGTTTATCTGTTACTTAGTTTCATTCCCATTAGCACATTTAGTTTCAAAATATTATTTTGGTGAATATGAAAGAAAACATTGCACCTCTTGTGTTTTCATGTTAAAACTGTTCAACATGTGTTGAATGAATAGAAGAATAAAGTTCGAATGCGGAGATTTTACATTTACATCTACTGTGTCCCACGATATTCCGTTGCATGTATATTTAAACACGGCCAGACGATGCGGAAAGACGCAACTCGTACGCATACATCCGCAGACTCGCCGTAAGAAGACGCCGAAATTATTCGTAGCTGTTCTGCGATACAACGCAATCTCGACACGAGATAACCTGAAGTTAAAAGGAAACCCACTATTGGGATTATTATGCTACCAGTTGATCGAAAAAAGTAGATTAATAGAATCTGTAAAATTATCAACAAAATAGGACAATCCGTTGAAAATTTATGAATGTCCTAAGAACCGATAATATCACAGTCCTACAGCTCAATCTCATTTTATTTCATTTCTTTAAATTTATAGATAGATAGATAGATAGATAATAATAATAATAATAATAATGTCTTATTTACCCAGGGTAGCCACATAGATAGATAGATAGATAGATAAATTTTATTTCAACACGGTAAAAACCCAAACAGATACAGAGTCTGGTTTACATTGGGGCCGTGCCATTGGCAGAATATACAAGGTAAAATGACACTTCAATCAAAATATATACACTATACACTATACACTATATCAAACATATATGATACAAATAAAGAGCAGAACAAGTCAATAAAATACAGAATTCAAAACATTTGTAAAATGGAAAATAAAACGGAAAATACACAAAGAAAAATAACTCTTATATCATTTCATTTCCAACAAAGAAAAATCAATACAGCATTACGAAATAAATGTAATAAACATAACTTAGAATTAATTAGCATTTTTTAAGTTTTTAAAAAATTATACGGGGTATTTTCGGATCGGCAACTTTGACAGAAATTGTTACGTCATGTTGGACAAATCATCATTCATTCTGTATTTTAACTTCAACATATTCGCATTTTTCTTAAAATTGATAATAGAATTGATTATAGAATATGCTTTTATCAATTAACGCTACATGTATTTTATAAATAATCATATTATACCCTTATTCTAAATTTACATTTACATGTATCTGTTTTAAAATAATGTTACACACAAATATGTCAAAGATAATGGGGAGTAGTCTGCTAGTTTTTCATATAAGTTCGGCCAAAGGTGCCAACTCAAGGATTTCCCATCAGCGGACATCATTGGAACTTTGAAAATTCATAACTTTTGAATAAATATTCAGACTCATATTTTGTTCATCCATCTAATTTTTCTTCATTCACAGAGCGCGCACAATATTAAAAGGGTGGGGTATGCTTTATAATAAACTCGCTTGGTTGAGCATTTGGATGGAGATAATTAACAAATAAACGTAATTTAAGCGTAATTACGTTCAATTTAGTCTTATGAGGTGTTGTTCAAAAGTTGCAATTGATCGCAAGTTCCAGTTGATCGGAACGTGCCAATCAAAATCATTGTTTCATGTGCGTCTTGTTAAATGCGCATATCGTGCGCGAATGAAAATGCGCGTTACAATCTGCAAAGTTGCAGTTGATTTGCAGTCGATTTTGAACAACACCCCCTTAGTCTTCCTGCAATTCTTTTTGAAAATTTAAAAGTTTAGCAGGCTTCGCACCTTTGTTTTGTTTCATTACGGACAAATGACAGACAGTCACATATAGGTACGTCATATGAGGCATCATCCTGCATCCACGTATTCGTATTGCAGCGGCGGGTTTATTAGTAGATGCAAATTTATGATATTCCTTAAACCGGTTCGTATTAATTGAGCTGCAATAAGTAGAATCCAGTTTGCATGCCTTTCGGTTTGTCAGGAACAAACTATGTGGACTAACAACGCATAAATTTTGCATAGGGTACATGCATGTAATATGAGACTGCAGGTAATATGGCACGCGTGACTTAAAAACCATATAACTTATCTTAAACATCTTCCCAAATGCTTATAGCACCATTTATAGTTTGATTTAGTCCCTTATAGCTTCATTTTGGATGTTTCAACTGTTTGTTAAGTGAAAGTTTGCTGGAAATATCACCAAATCTTGAAAGGGTATGTAAAAATAAAACCATTTTGTAGCCTTGATATAAAATTTTACATTTTGTTGATTGCCCTGCTGTAAGTCAGGTTATTGCATATGAACTCAACTCTTTACCATTGTTTACACTTTACCAAAGCTTAATGAATATTTTAAACAATACAAGTGTGTATTATTCTATATACTCTACGAAATTAGCTTAAAACATGTTATAAAACTTCCAATGGGACCCTACTGTGCTGCAGGTAATATGAGACATCAATAACATTGTACTTACTTATTGGTGTTGAGGGCCAATGTTCATGGCTACTTTTAATAGAAATCTATCATATTATATATTTAAACCTTCTAACAGCTATTATTTAAGGCAATTAGGATTACAAAAGAAAGTATTTTTGAAAAATATAGAAAGCCAATTACTCTTAACCATACTCAAACGGATACATGAAACGAAATGTTTTGTGTAATTTTTGTTCACCCTATAAGGTCGTCTTCTATTTCTCGGATTTAGAAAATTATATTGAAATTCAATAGTCGAACATTTCCAAAAGAAAAAATTGTGAATTTAAGACTTGACATTGTCATTTTAACATTGTTACCATGTCTACCATGTATCGTCTCATATTACCTGCACATGCAGGTAATATGAGACTTCTGTGACGATGTCATAATTTGCATATTAATTGTAAACTTCATTATTTGATGATCGCAAACATTCTAAAAAATGAAGGATAAATAGTTTTTAATTAAAAAGAACAAGGTTTGCTGGATTTATCTTTATGCATATTTATGCAAATTATGCAAATGTCGTTAATAGTCTCATTTTACATGCACGTACCCTATAGGGATCGAGACCGGGGCTAGTTCGCCTATAAAGGTGCAAGTTCGCCTTCCGTGTTTTTTTTTTCATAATCTAAAACAATTCTAATATGAGGTTCTAATATGTGTTTGAAGCTGCGCTCATGCCCCAGCCTCTTTTTATTTCGTCATTCACGTAGCTTTGAAATTTAACCTTGGAATTTGTGGCTTTTGTCGAATTGAGTGAAAAATTGGTCCTTATCTTATGTTCCAAATGCTACGAAAGTATAAATAAATTCATATTATTAATGCCAGATTACAATGGTATCATGAGGTGTACCATTTTCATCCCCAAATGTAGTTTGCCCATCCAGTCCTCCCATATTTAAACAGAGACACTTGATGAAAATTTGGGCCCTTGGGGCTAGCTCGCCTTCCGTCGACGGGGCATGTTCATTTAATGATTTTTGCTATATAATAATAATAATAATTAGATAATTTATATAGCGCAGATACTATATGGATTTACTCTACTGCGCTGTGATGTTAGGGTCTGTGGATATTGTTACTAAAATAATGCATAAGTTACAAGATATTATTGAAAAGCTTCACGAAATAAATGAGTTTTCAACAAGCTTTTAAAAACAACTACAGATGGAGATGATCTTATTTCTATTGGCAATATTTAGTGTAGTTATTCTTCTTGCATTAAAAATGGTATCTTTCTGTATTGAATTTAGTGTCACTAGAAAGTGTTCTTAACCGTCGATTCAAAATTGGTATTAAAATCCAAGCGCAATGTGGGTAATAGAAGTTTTGGTCAACGGCATTTTTTCATATTTATTTTTAGATTCCACTTTTATCTTTCTTTTATTTCCATGTTGAAATTATCAATTGAATTTGTTCTTTCTTTGTGAGAACCGTGATATTTATTGTAAGTAAAGCAATTAAATTGAAGTTCAGTGCATAGTTGTTGTTTTTTTTTTGGCTAATTTGACCCGTCTATGGGTACTTACAGGGAGGGGGTATAGGCGATCCTACCCCGACACAGGGCAGGTTCGCCTACTTCGAAAATTTTCATGCAACATTGAATTGTTAAAAATGGGATGGCCGATTGGGTCGACATGAGGCTGGTAGTTAGCCACAGCTCATATGTATCAAATAAAGACATTTGGGCACCGTTTAGACTTGCAAAGCGGATTGTACAGCAACTTTAGTAAGATGAGCGAACTAGCCCCGGACTCCCTATTACTAAACCCGCCTATTAAACTAGAATAGTTGGAATCCGGTTTGTTGCTATGCCGGGCCTCGGGCAAGGTTTCGGAGAGTCAAGAACAATCTGTGTTCAGATAAATTATAAAATTTGTATCTATTAGTAACCCCGCCTGTACTGTTGCATATGACAGTCAGAACTCGAATTCGTAACTACTCACCGTGCTAATGACGCTAATACGGAGCTTTAGCTAACAGTACGGTAGGGCAATCAGGACGTTATTTCTCAAGCGCGGGATACTTAGTAATCTAGCGGGCGTTCTCAACCTTAGCGGCCCGCTAGATTATCCCGCGCTTGAGAAATAACGTTCTGATCGGCCCTACCGTACTGTTAGCTAAAACTCCGTAATGTTGGAATCAGTTTGAGTTGAAGGATAGAATGAAAAAGTTAGATAAAACAACCCAAAATACAGAAATGAAAAGAAAGAAAATATAAGTTGGTAAACTTCTTAGCTTAAACGTTAGTTTGAGGAAATACGGGATTTAAGAGAATTATCTGATTATACAAGACACCCAAACAATAATTTCAAATGATGCGAAGCTTACTGGAAAACTTAAGAATAGAACGAACAAACGACTGTTAGTTTCTCAAGGACGTGATTCATTTAAGAATTGCTCAAGACCTGAATTGATAACCTGAACAGAAAGATAAAAATTAAGACAAAAACAACAGTTTAAAACCTAAAATACAACAGTGACATGTTTAACAATTCACCTGTTTATTGGCAGATTGCGTCAGCCTTGATTAATGTTTCCTTCATTCTGATGCCCCAATTGAGATTTGAATTGACAAAATTTACCCTACATTGAACGCATTTGAAATTAGATTTCACCTTTTTATGCTCATTTGCGTACACTTTTTGACTCATGCATTGAAGCATGATTTTTTAAAGATTTTAAAGATTCTTATTCATCATCTTTACTATTCCAATCTAAAGTTTACTTTTGTATGTGCCATTATTTTAGGATAATAGGTATTTACTCTTTCCGACTACCCTTCGATGTATAAAAGGGAAAGATTTTTTCTTCGAAGAATATACGTAGCAAATGAAATCAAAATAATATCATATTCATTATAGGACTTGATACATGAATTTGGTCGGTTACCATAGTGACGATCGGTTGTAGGCTAATAATGTTGGGTATAAAAAGTGGAATAACAAGAAGACGGAAATACAGTGTAAAAGTGGAAAAAGATGAGGGCAAGACAAGAAGAAGAAAAATTAAGAGGAGGGAGAAGAAGAAGGAGAAGAAGAAGAAGAAGAAGAAGAAGAATAAAAAAAAAACAATGAGAAGAAAGAGAAGAAGAGAAAGAATGAACAAAAATGGAAAATGCAAACAGGAGACGAATGAGAAGGAAGAGGAGAAGAAGGAGGGTACGAGAAAAAGCAAAGAAAAATAACTTTACAATAATAACATATTTTATTCATCTTCTAAAGCCGATCGATCTCCATCTCGACAACGTTTTCAAGGGTGTAACACGGACCGGACAATCATCACAAAAGAGCATCAGATTGATTTCTGTACCAACCCTGTACCAACAGGAAAAGAGGAGGAGGAGGAGGAGGAGGAGAAGATGAGAAACAGGGCAGGAGAATAAGAAGACGATGAAGAAGAATAAGCAGAAGGAGAAGAAGAAGAGAAAGAAGAAAGAGAAGAAGGAGAAATAAAAGAAGTAGGATAAAATAGAGAAAGAATTTGCAAAAAATAGGAGATAGAAAGGAACAGGATACAAATGAGAGGGAGGAGTTGGGGGAGGAGGGGATCGAGAAGGGGAAGAGTAGGAAGAGGGGGAGAGGAGTTATAGGGAGACGAGAAAAAGCAAAGAAAAATAACATAACAATAATACATATTTTATTCATCTTCTAAAGCCGACATCTCCATTATTAATCACATCGATCTCCATCTCGACAACGTTTTCAAGGGCGTAACACGGTCCGGACAATCATCACAAAAGAGCATCCGATTGATTTCTGTACCAACCCGACGATGATAAGTAGTCGTCATGGACAGACTTGTTTTCTTCTTTCCTTAAGGCCGACGACTCACACCTTTGCGTTTTTAGCCTGCGTTGGCCTACCGTTTTGGAAATTAAAAACGCTCCCTGGACGCACAGCGTATACGCAGATCAGACGGTGGACTGACGTTCGACTTGCGCTCGACGAGCATCAGTCCACCGTATGACTTGCGTCTTTGTGCGTCAAGTGAGCGTTTTTTAATTTCCAAAAACTGTAGGCCGGCACAGGCTGAAAACGCAAAGGTGTGAGTCGGCGTTTATATCGACTGGGGTAATTTGTTCTCTACTCGAGTGTAATTACAAATGATTACAATAACTCCATCTTCGATGATTTTTGTTTTGAAGTGCCAGACAAACAAATCAAAGGTGTTTTTCGAGGGTGTAAATTGAAGGAAGGAGAGAGGGGGTGAGAGGGCCAAAAGGGAGAGGGGGATGGAGGGGGGAGGGGGAGAAAGAGAGAGAGAGAGAGAGAGAGAGAGAGAGAAGGGGGCGAAAGAGAGAGAGAGGGAGAGAGAGAAGGGGGATGAAGAGAGAGAGAGAAAGAGGATGGGAGAGACAAACCGACAGACAGATAAATAGAGAGCGAGATAAGGAGTCGGATGAACAAAAGGGAGTTATGATTGCAGTTTTGTCTAAATAGTTGATATCTCAGGATTTTTAATATAATTCATTGAAACAAAAATATACCGTAATACTAAGCTCTCTTATCAAATTGAGACTAATAACCCAGAATTAAACTGGTTCCAACTGCCTCATGCAACAATTTTTTGAGAATGTCAAATGCCCCCCCCCCCCTTACAACGTTCACAGATCCAGGGGCGAATGAAGGGGGGGGAGGGGAGTGGCACCCTTCTAACGGTGAGGCATGGATCAAGACCCGCGGTAACCCTTCCAAATACTGATAATAATATTTTTACATGTTTAATATACCGTATGTGGTTTTAATTTACTTTATTTTGACATACACATTTTTTTTTTTGGGGGGGGGCGTTCCTTTATTGGGATGTTTGTTTTTGTTTGCTTGTTGTTTTGCTTGTTTACATTTCAACCAATCGTGTATCGCAAATTTACCACCCGCCCAATTCTGGATCCGCCCGTGAGAGTTCTCTCGTAGCGCAGCCCCCACCCACCCCATCCCACCCTACCCAACCCCCTAATTGAACCTTGGCCCCACATCCCTATAGATACAAATTATATCTCACCCCTCCCCGGGGGCCCCGGTAACCCTACGCACTTGTCAGGCTCTAGAGTGGAGGTGAGAGGGGTGACTGGTTGTGAAAAGCTACCAATCAATAGGGCCACCTGAATAGGTTCATTGGTCCTCCACAAAGCTTTCACCCCCAACGCCTCGGGTTATTATCTGCTCTTTCAAAGACTCTTTTGGAGAGACCATAAAAGATGGGCTGACCCGCGGAACAAAAGGAAGGCAAGAAGGTACCGTCCGATTGTTGCACCTCCAATGGGGCTGTCATGGGGTGCTTGATGAGGGGGTGAAACTTTTATTCGATTCGACAGGTTACCGGTTTGGGCCTTGGTTTCCAGAACACTCATACAAACCAATCGGAGTAAAAAATCATTTTAGACACCGACGAGCGACTGGTATGAGTGGAATTATCAGCAGGCTGCCTGTTTAACGAGAGTTCAAGTTCGAAGTGACTCAACAAGACTCAAGGGTCACAGGATTTGCCCCCTGTTGACGAGCGAGGGGGGTAACACGAGCGACCAAAGTTCACGCAAAACTCCCCGCCCACCTCGGCCTATCGAAAACAATAGCGGGCTAAACAACCTGGCAGCCGTTCGCACTCCATATGCGTTGCTACGGCTACAGTACGCTACCCCATTGTGAAGCTCCGAGTTGAGCGAGCGAAGTGCACATTGTGAGTGCGTGTATTTGTTCTTTGATAGAAGTCTACTCGCTATCAGTATACGGATATCGCATATCTCAAACTGTTTACCGTTCAACATTGTGTATCATCTCTTATTTACTTATATGACTGTGCATCAAAATGGCAAATGGCCAACATGGATTGTGATAATGTTCCGGGAAATGTGTCTCCAGCTTTTTATTTTGGAAGGAAACTTTTTGAAACTTTGCGGCCTTCCCTTGGATATATCCACTTGTTCGAGATATTTTAAGAGCACTTGAGAATTATGCACATACTTTCATTCATAAACGAGAAGACCATGCATTTTTCATGAACCTTGGCAACGCACAGTTTTCACAGCCTGTAATGTTCACCATATTTTCAACGTAAGTTCAGAGATAAATCGTTACAGTCTTACTTGGATTTAGACCCGCTCTACAAGTCGAACAAATTATTTTGGAAATATACTGTTGTGATCTATGTTTTGACATCATTGGTCGCAGGAACTAAATTACGAAATTTGCGCGAACTTGCATTTTCCGTCTGTCTTGGATCTTCAACATTAGAAATAAGCATCAAATACTGTAATCTACTTCTTTTGCCAGCATAATGAGAGAGTGACGAAATTTATATTATGACGCGTGGACCAGAAATGGCAGAAACTCGATGGAGTAATTACACCGGTGTGACTCCGCCCGATACCAACGCTGACATCGAGCTTACCCCGGCAGCTCCCCCGATCTCATCCTACCGACCGATGTACCATCATGCCCCGCCGCCTGCGGGCACCAACACCAAGGCGCTCACTGGGATGAGCCCCAATATCATCACACCGAATCCCTCAATGATGCCGACATCGACGGTCTTCGATGCGTCGGATCCGTACGGGTATTCATTCGCCGACTGGTCGCCGCGACACTGCGCGATCGACGTCGCTCGTGTCCAGATCAAGCCTGATGCGTCCGTGTCGAGCTCTGACTCGGATATCTTCAAGCGCTCTGTCAACGAGAGACTTGATAAGTACATGGTGATCAGACAGAGAACGTTTCATGGGCTGATCAGGAGCAAGAGTGATCGCCGGCAGCTCCCGCTCACGGACCCGAGGGAGACAATGAGCGAGGGCTCGACGCCGACTTGGTTGCACCGCTCCAAGACAGACCTTTACATCGAGAAATGGAGATCGAAATCGAATGGGAAGAATCGTGAGCGAAGCAAGAGCGGGTCATCGGCGATTGATTTGTCCGGGATGACTTTGGGATCGCTCTGCGAGTCTCTACCGAAGAGCCGACTCCAGAAGGCGCTGTCATTGCCTTCCAGCACGACTCGAAGGAGCAACGATGTCGCGCCGAAATCGTTACTCCCCAACCCGGCATCGAATGGTTCGGAGACTCGGTTCCCACCCCTCCCAACGTCGTCCATAAAACGCAATCTCTCAGAACCTAATGTTAAGATGACGATTCGAGCACGTGATCGCCTTTTCGAGCCGGATATGAGCGTCGCAAAAGTTTCGCCGACGTCGCCGACGAAAGCGTTCATAACGACGAACCCAAGGAAAGAATCACAAGGTGATGTATTGGTCCAGCTTCCTTCACAACGGGAAATCGTTCGGATGGACTCAAATGAGCCTCTTAAAGTTGATATCAAGCGAACCTCATTAGATCATGTAGATGAGGGTCTTCCTCAACCATCGGGAAATGGGGAAATTAGAGAAGAGGGAGAAGGAGGAAGGGAAGAACAACGAG
>BQKZ01007599.1:2722-24807 GCA_036244855.1 Temnopleurus reevesii | reverse complement strand
GGGGGGGGGAGGTAGATATCTCGGCACAACCGGGCCCTCTGTACATTTTCTATACCGTGGAATGTGGTGACTGCCTCCACATTCAGAATCTGAATATCATTGTGTGGTATCAAATAAATGGTCCAAAGCGGTGTACTGGAATCAGTTCTTAGGCTCAATAGCTCATATAGTTCAAAAACTAAAACCGGTTGTTCGTAAGATCTTTTATTTCCCGGTGAAACATCGCCCATTTGTGCAATCCATATGAATATAGAGACACGGACACTTTGGGATGCAGCTACAAGCAGTAGTTTTCCGACAGTTACCATAGAAACAGTCAGCTATACCATAGCGCTTTTCAACCAAATGAAAATCGAAGATATACTTGGATTAGTCAGCGCTGACAAATTGTTGAACGCGACAAGCTAAATGAAAGCACCTCTGGGAGGCTTTTCCATAAGGCTGATTTAGCACTAACTAACGAAATCATAGCTTTAATTCTAATTGGGTGAAAATAGTTCTGACTGTCTGACCGTTACTACGGTAATTGTCGGTAATTGTCAAGCTTCATATGTAACTCAATTCTGATGGTGATTGACCCACGTTTATTGTGGCCCATAACAGAGGTAATCATTGACTTTAATTTGCTCCTCCCATTCTCTTTCTTTCTCTCCCCCAAATTTTGTAAGTCATAATACCGCTAAAACAGTTTTCTAAATACAGCCCCAGACCAAAATAATCATTAAATTATTAGCCCGATGTATCTGAATAAACTGCTTTTAACAAGATACTTTTTGTTGTTGAAATGTACATACAAATCGCTGTGTTAGGGGGTGGCAGAGGGGGTGTAGGCACCCTCATAAAAATGTGAAAGATGTGATCAATTGACAAAAGGCATATAAAATGGAAAGATCATGATCGTTATCATAAACCCCAAAGGATGGAGGGTAGGCTATGGAAGGATGTGCCCCCATAAAACTGTGGAAGTTGGTCTAATCATTATTGTTATAATAATAATTGTTATTGTCTATTTTTTGTTTAAAGGAGATTAATATTTACTGTAATCAACATTGTACTCATTAAATTATTTTGAAAAAAAAATCACAAGAAATAATTTCACATACTCTTCATAAATCACTTTTAAAGACTTTGCTTTTATTCACGAAGCAACACAGCATTTAACACGTAATCGGTGTCTGGAAATATTTCAGAGAAATCGAAGTGATCATAATAAAATACATAATAGTAAATAATTCTAGAAGATGGAATGCATACATATCAGCAGAACCGGGAAGTTTAGGATTCCCAACCTTTCGTAAAAACATTCAAACCTAACATTTAGTTGCGCATTAGATAAAATACAATAAAATATAGAAGAAAATACATAACACTTGCATCATTAAAACTAGACTATTGCCTATTATTTTTGGTAGGAATACACTACTATATTTCAGCCATAGAACAAATAAAATAAGCTAAGCAAAAACACAAATTGTATTAACCGATCTTAGTGAATTCATAGATTTCAATAAAAGAGTCATTAATTAAAACAACAGCTATCACATAACCATCTAAATATTACAAATTGAAGGATGATTAAAGTTACAATAGGTGCTCAATCACTGAAGGGTTTTAAGAGTGAAATATTTCTCTCCATTCGACTTTGTATTTCAATAAAGGACAAATATGACAGTTTAGGCTATTTGGATCACCAATAAAATCTCTTGGCGCTCTGTCTACTGAATTAAATGTACACAACGTTTGCTTCCATTATCCTATCGATTGTACCTTGCACTTGTATTGTTGATAGTTTTATTCATTCATTTGTTACTATTTGTTAACATAATTGAGTTAAATAAAAGGATCTTGAATCTTGAATCTTGATAAGCCAATTTTCTTTCATTTAGAGAATAAAAAGCTTGGCACAAATTTATATTCTAAAGATGGCTAGCAAGTTGATTGAATTGTTTGACAAAGAATGACAAAGACAGATGACATGAAATATAAAATATTGCACACACAATGGAAGTAGTGATTCATATGCGATGGATTTGTTGTTCTGCTCTAAAGACAATAAAACTATATGAACTGTCTACAGACCAATGACAAAAGTATAAAGACACTTAAAAGACCAGTCATAATTGTGGGAGAAATTATTCACTATGATCAGGACAGAAAAATATCAGCCAAACAAGTAAGTTTGTTTCCACATTCTTGATTGAACTAATCTGTAGAATCGTCAACTGTCAGAACTTTTTGAATGATAACTTGCTCAACATCGTACTGGACGCCATACTCCGAGAGCTGTAACTTCTGATGCATTCAAACTAAATTCACTTGCAATAACCTTTTGTCTAATTTGCAGGACTACTATATAATACTCAGTCTACATAGACTCAATAAAAGAACATATTTGTAAGTATTTTGCAATGTACATGGCTATAAACAATCAACATATATACTCTACAATAACAATTTTTAAAGGACCTACACAACCAAAGCAGCTTTCTATGGCTAACACTTAGTTTTTTGCTTACATATGTTCTCAAGACTTCTATCTACAATTTAACAGATATTTAAGAAATTGAAAGACATATTACACATGGCAGTAGTAAGGCACAAGGCTAATACAACATGTCTGGAAACGGATTAAGTCGTTTGAAAAAGTGAATACATTTCAGATCCAACTAACACACACAAACACTGTATCTCTACTGTAAAACAAGGCGGTTAACAGGGACAGAACAAAGGTTGCGTTGCCACAAAGTTGAATTCATTGCAAGTTGCAGTTGATTAAAATACGCCAATCAAATCGACTGTTTTATGCAAGTCTCATTAAAACTGCAGACCATGCACAAATGAAAATGCAGGTTACACTTTGCAACTGATTTGTAGTTGATTTGCAATCCATTGTAAGATTATAGCAACACAACCTTAGATCCTGAGGGAATGCTTCCTTATCGGGTGATCACTTTATGGACATTTTTCTGGGCTAAACCCTTCAAACTTGTGATGATGATGACAAAGATGAAAGCAAATGCGATATTAGATTCAATAATAACATTAGTAATACATAGTATTTATAAGGTGATTAATAAGGAAGCTTGTAAGCGCAAAAGATGATACACTTGATTTCTAAATCATTCTCCTTGTTCACCCAAGCATTCCTGCACATTTTATTCTTACTTAGTCAAACATCCTACACCTAGCTAAATTCTCTCTTTAAGTTTAATTCTTCATTTCACATGAAATGTTCCACTCTTTCCTAATTTCATTATCTTGATAGACAAAATAGAAAAGATGGCTAAATCTGCGACATCTGAAAAAAAAGTTATTTCAAAACAGCATCTAGTCCAAAATGTTCACAGCAAGTGAATTCAAATCCCTTATTCTCATCTGGTGCCGCATTTTTATCAAGTGGTGCATTAGTTTCAATGATATAAAATAACTGTGGGAGAGATGCCAACCATTCCAGAATATGCATTAGTTGTATTTTCCTATGAATACAAGGCTTTCATCAAAAGCTCAAAGCTTTCATGAGAAGCGATTGGCTGAGATTATTGTTATTGTCATATTTACTCTCACTGTTCTTCAATTGTTAAGTTATTCACAATTTGATTTTGATTTCATGCATATTCCGGGACAATTGGCAGCTATGAGGAATAACTGCAACAACAATTCTTTTTTTCAAATCTGTTCACTGATCACATGATTTCAGAGTTTTCAGTAAAAGCCAACTACAGATTGCACAAAAATTAAAAATGAGAATGATGATTTCGAGGGTTTTACATGACATACATGATGACCCTCTATGACAACTATTACAGCAGAAATATCATTCTCTTCTGTCCAATGTTACACAAGATATTTGATGAAAAACAAAATTATTGTTTCAATAATTTCAGTAAACAAGGTATTTTGAGTACAAAAGACTATCTAAACCCTCTTTATTACTCTCTATTTATAAGGTGAAGCAGATCAAAAGCACTTGAATTTCAATAGTAACATATTTCAAGTCTTCGAGACCACTTTGTGCTCATCATTGCATACATCAATTTCAGACAAACATAAAAAATCATGGATAACATTTCGAGCTACTCACCGATTGAAAAGTAATCAAGCATGCACCCATATAGAGATCAATAGTCTTCAAAAAGCATCATCACGAAACTTTGGCCTGCATTCCGATAGCGGGATATTATTACACCCTGCTTAATAGCGGCCTCATGAAATATGGAACCAGAAGGGTGATATTTCCCGTATTACGTAAGAACAAGCAGGGTGTAACGTGATACTGGTGTGCGCTTATATGCGCGTGTCCAATTGTCACACGCGCTTTTAATTGCGCACGCCTTGTAGTTTTCAAGTGATACGTTACCATATCAATTGGTTAAAATCACAAATTGACCAATGAGATTGAAGAATGAGACCGCACCAAGTGATAAAACTTAACCTGAGACTAAGCTATTGTCATTTAGATCCAGACTATTGAAAAGTTAAACTAATCATCGAAATGGAAACATCTTTATAAACCTGGGTAAAGTTGAACTTCGCTATCAGAATATATGGGCCTTTCAATTACACAGGAATGTATGAAAAAGCTGGCTGAGTGTGTCAAAATGCTTTAATATGTTTTAGGTCACTTTCATTAACTGTGCACAGTATTCTTTGGCGTGCAAGTAAAGATGTGTGTGAACTCTCCGAAAGCAGGAACTTAAACCACACCTAATACAGAAAAATCTGTTTTAATAACTAGAAATAGGAAAGGAATGCAACATAGATCTTTTATATATAACAGTCAACATAAGGATCATCCATTATGAATGTACAATGTACACTACAATCTTTATGCTTGTACCTTTGAACTTACTTTTCAACAGCAGCATATCAAAACTTAACCAATACACCCCAAGTGTACCACCAGCATTAAAAATCTGCATTCAGAATATCTATCAGCGATTATCTTGTTAGCGAATGCTGATTTCACCACATTTGCGAAGATGGAATGCTCACAATTATTTGTTTTATAGAACATGCATGGGACAGGATGGGGCACCGGAATCAGCAAGAGCATCGTATGATCACAGAGTGCGGTCTGCAACGATCTCTAAGACTTCTTTAGTGCCATCTTGAGCCACCTTTAAGAATGCCTCAATGTCTTCCTTGGCCTGAATGGTAAATATAGGAAGAAAAACAAATCAGTTAGAAAAATGCAGATCAGATATATTTACCATGAAGTAAAAATCAATACAATACAAGTATGCTCTCCACCTTAAAATATTTGGAACTGCTATGTGCAGATCCAGCATTGATTGATTGATTGCTTAAAGTTTAACGACACTACCTATACAATGTGTCATACAAGTGTATGTCTTCTGGTAAGGATATGAATAATTATGATTTATTAAAATTATTAAGGTATCTACTTTCTTGGGAAAAAAATCCCTATCAGATCCAGGAAAAGTGGGTGGGATGGCAAGTAATGCATCTGCTCCGACACAGAGAAAAAGAGAAAACTTAGGGAGAAAAGGTTAAAATCTTTCCTGTTGGAGATGAATTGTAATTTCTGGGGCTTGTTTGCTCATTGATAAATATATGCAGGTTAGATGAAAAGGCTGAAACTCATGTAACATGGGAAAAATGGTGCGTAGATTTCTTCGAAATGAAGATTAAACTATAACACTTGTATGCTCTACACAGGAAGATATTCGAACTAAGGATCCAGGAAAGAGGACGTGAGAAAAATCATATTATCACTCCAAATTCATAATGGTCGGAAGGTCTGGGGTATGTTGTGTTGACATTGAATAGCCCTGTAGAATTAGGGTTAATTATATACTGGATACATTTATCTCTGTTCATTGATTGGTTTAATGAATGTCACATGATTAAAAATAAACCAACTATCTTAGTATCGAAGAACTATATACGGATCCGTAAATAGTATCTAAAGACTATTTACGGATTGTCCTAATTTAAACACTAGATGGCGCTCTTCCCGGATACCCGGAATAGCGAGCGATGAACTCTGTGCGATGACCTCTGTGCACACGGAGTTTGACTATTCAAATTTGATGACTTTTGCATTTCTGAGAGTTTGACTGTTCAAGTGTTATGGTGACTACTAAGTATCATCAAGTGGTAAGTTTGAAATCCATTATACAGTACTCAAAAAAAGTTAAGGAACACTTTTTAAAACGTACATAAAGATTTTATACAAGGTGTTTTATTTCTGGAAATACCTCAGTACAACTGTCCTAAATGTCCTTAAACACGCTGTAATCAATTTCACGCATGGGTGGTTTCAGTTGTTGCACAATGTCTCTCGCATCACTGCACATCCTGAAAAGTGGGCCCCGAGGGGTATCAGCTACCGACATGAAGTGGTAAAAACGAATGTCTGAGTGTCTTTCAGGCAGTTCAGTAACGAGTGTGACCACCTCCTGCAGCAATAACGGCTTCACAGCGCTGTCTCATGGAGCTGATGAGGCGATTGATGTCTCTGACGTCCAGTGCATCCCATGCAGCCTCCAGAGCCACAGCCAGCTGTTGCAGTCCAAGTGGATTGGCTTCGAGCTGCTCAAGATTCCTCCCCATCATGTCCCAGACGTGCTCTATCGGGTTTAAGTCCGGGGACCTCGCTGGCCACTTCATACGCTCAATCCCCTGGCCCTCAAGGAACTCGGTCACCACCCTTGCTCGGTGGGCACGGGCATTGTCATCCATGAAAATGATGTTTTGTCCCACATTTTCTGCAAATGGCACCACTATAGGCTCAAGGACCTCATCCCTGTACCTCACTCCTGTCATTGCTCCCCCTGGGACCACATAGAGATGAGTACGGTTGGCGTAGGTGATGCCTCCCCACACCATGACGCTGCCTCCCCCATAACGGTCATGTTCTGCAATACAGGGGTCTGCAAATCTCTCTCCTGGTCGCCTCCAGACTCTCGAACGTCCATCATTGTGGTCAAGGGAAAATCTGCTCTCACCTGTGAACAGAACTCTACGCCATTGCTGTCTGGTCCATCTGACATGCTCCCGGGCTCAGTTGAGACGAATTCTTCTGTGAGCAGGGGTGAGTGGGACACACTGAGCTGGCCGTCTGGCATGCATATTGGCTCTGTGAAGTCGGTTACGGATTGTTTGAGTGGAAACAATCACTCCAGTTGCTGCAGCGAAGTCATTGTTGAGGCGGCGTGCACTGTGAAAGCGGTTGCGGAGGCTGAGAGTCGTCAAGTAGCGATCATCTCTAGGGGTTGTCGAAACTGGTCGGCCACTGCGGGTTCTCTCGGAGTATAGCCCTGGGCCCGGGAGCATGTCAGATGGACCAGACAGCAATGGCGTAGAGTTCTGTTCACAAATGAGAGCAGATTTTCCCTTGACCACAATGATGGACGTTCGAGAGTCTGGAGGCGACCAGGAGAGAGATTTGCAGACCCCTGTATTGCAGAACATGACCGTTATGGGGGAGACACCGTCATGGTGTGGGGAGGCATCACCTACGCCAACCGTACTCGTGTCTATGTGGTCCCAGGGGGAGCAATGACAGGAGTGAGGTACAGGGATGAGGTCCTTGAACCTATAGTGTTGCCATTTGCAGAAAATGTGGGACAAAACATCATTTTCATGGATGACAATGCCCGTTTCCACCGAGCTAGGGTGGTGACCGAGTTCCTTGAGGGCCAGGGGATTGAGCGTATGGAGTGGTCAGCGCGGTCCCCGGACTCAAACCCGATAGAACACGTCTGGGACATGATGGGGGGAGTCTCGAGCAGCTCGAAGCCCATCCACTTGGACTGCAGCAGCTGGGTGAGGCTCTGGAGGCTGCATGGGATGCACTGGACGTCAGAGACATCAATCGCCTCATTAGCTCCATGTGACAGCGCTGTGAAGCCGTTATTGCTGCAGGAGGTGGTCACACTCGTTACTGAACTGCCTGAAAAACACTCAGACATTCGTTTTTACCACTTCATGTCGGTAGCTGATACCCCTCGGGGCCCACTTTTCAGGATGTGCAGTGATGCGAGAGACATTGTGCAACAACTGAAACCACCCATGCGTGAAATTGATTACAGCGTGTTTAAGGACATTTAGGACAGTTGTACTGAGGTATTTCCAGAAATAAAACACCTTGCATAAAATCTTTATGTACGTTTTAAAAAGTGTTCCTTAACTTTTTTTGAGTAGTGTATAAAAATCCAACAGTATATATTTGTATAATATCACCTACCTTATCTCGATAGGTCTCGTCAGTGATGGATGGCAGATTGATCATGACATTGTAGTATGCACCCCATACAGCTAGCTCCATAGCTTTGGAACCAACCTGTTCAACAGAGACAAGGAGAGTGATAATATGAAGGTTTCAATTTCATTCGTCACAGTCACTGTCATAATTGACCGGAAGTAGTACGTCATAGTTTTACGCGTCTTCTCATTGCTAAGTGCGCAAATACGTCTGACGTCACAATAAGCAGACGCGCAAAACTATGACATTCTACTTCCGGTCGACGTGCCTTTCGTCACAGTTGACTGAAATTGAAACACAATGTTACAATATTTCTACATCCCGTGCTAGTTGCTCCTAAATGACGGACGCTCCTAGCTTCATCAAATAAATGCTGTATGCTCATGCATTTTTAGGAACAAATTCTTTTGAACCAACCTGTATAACAAAGACACAGAGAGTGATATTAAAATGCTTCAACATACCTTGATAGTGGATGCACAAATGAATTACATTCCTAGCTTTGGCAAATAAATGCAGTATGCTAATAACATTTGAGGAACATATTCTTTTGTACCCTTTTACCTCCACTGTGTTGGGTGCAGCAGTGTGGATTAAATACTTTCTGAAGGCAATTATGGCTGTAGCTGGAATTCAAACCCATCGTTAATAGCAAGATGAGGGGACATGTACGTCTTCATCTCTACAACCAAGATACATGTACTTCCAAAAGACTAGATTACACAATTCTCAGTGCTTTTACAACTGATCTATGAAACTGCTCTTGAAGCCAATATGGCACATCAAATTTATTTACATAAACATTAACTATAACTTTGAGTACTTGGTCGCCATGTCAAATATTCTTATTGTCTATACAAAGTCAAGTAGGTATTTTTCCAAGTTTGTAAGATTGGACGCAATAGACAAATCCATACTCTGGAAGACAAAGATTTTCAGACACCACTTGTACACAACCCTGTATCTAATTTTGCACAAATTTAGGTATACAGGTTTAAGGACAATGATGGCCAACACAAAGCTGAAGGATAACTTGTACCCACCTGCAGATCTGACTTGCATTGGATGTTACCATAGCGAGCCATCTCCTTCATGGTATCCCAGCATGCATTGACAGTGATTGCGACGTTCATCGGTACAGCCACCGCATCTTTCATCGCCGCAGCCAGGCTGGCATCTCGACTGCACGTTGAATAATGAATGAGCCAAGAAACAAAGAGAACCGAGATTAAGCAATATTGCAGAAGAGGGTCTTCATTCAGCAGTGAGGAGAGTCTTGAGGGACAAGGTCATGAAGAACTAAATCAAGTGATCAGTGACGAAAGGATGTAACTCCAATTTAGCCATTATTTGAAAACTTATGTCCACGTTGCTTAGAATATCAAAATTCAGTTCAAAATGACAAAAATTTTATTTGGAAATACTTGAGGTCATATATTTTGAGATTAAGCAAAAGACATGTACTTGTTGCTGTAATAGGGTTATTTGTATTATTTGTGTTCTTTGTGATTTACAAACAACAAACTAAGATACTTACATTTCTTTCTCTTCATCAGTGCCTTTAGGGAGCTTCATAGCACTCTGAAAGTAATTTAGAAGGAAAGTATTATAATTCAGCTATTCTCGGTCAAAGTGTGACTCAAATAATGGAAAATCTTAATTTTAATGAGCAAGTTTTCATATACACAGATCCATAATGCATACACAAAATCAATGTCAATATGAATTCATATGAATTTCTATAAATGAAAACGATTATAAAATAATGATTTAGTACAAAGTTCATTTATTTTTACCTCTGAACTTAAACTTGCCGTGTATGACAAAAATATTTTCAAATGAGGATTTGAAAACATTTCTATGCAGGTATTTAATCCTTACATCTTAAGAGGTATATCTAGAGGTGACAAAATATTACTTTTTTGTTACTCATGTGAATAGAATTGTGAATTTTTAACAACAATCGTATTTCACATGATTTATAATCGTTTGCTGGTCTGTGTTTGAAAATATGGGTATGAGGTTGCCAGCCAACTCACCATGTATGAAGAGAAAGCTGCTGTATCGGCATCAATCATGGGGAGGAGGTCATGCATTGCATCTCTGAGAGGAGGGATGAGTTTCCTCATGGTGGAGTCTAACGCTTCAAACTTCTTGTTTCCGTAAGACATCCATCCAACCATTGCCCCTAAAGCTGCACCCTGGAGTCATGGGATGGAGCGAAATATATGAATGATTAGAGACAACCTCTATCATCATCATCACCTCTATTATCATCATCATTATCATTATATTCATCATCATCACCATCAAAACCATCATCGTGATGATGATCTTTATCATCATTATCATCATTAACATCACCATCATTAACATCATCATCACCGTCATCATCATCACCATTACACTATCGTCTTCATTATCATTATTTTAAACATTATCATTGCCATCATCATTATCACTGTCATCATTATTATCATCCTCGTCATTCATCATCTTTCATCATCATCACCACCATCATCATCATCATCATCATCATCATCATCATCCTCAAAATAATCCACCATCTTCATATTTATCATCACCATCATCATTATCATCATCAGCATCAGCACATAATCAGTATTGCATCACACCCATTGGAAAAGGATTTCATAATTAGTATTTTTTCTTAAATTAGGAATGCTTCACCTTACCATTGCCCCAATGGCTGCGGAGACTGAGCCTCCTCCTGGAGCTGATGACCTTGCTCCGACATTCAGGATGAATGATTTGAGAGTCATAGAGGCGAGTGGTCCATCGCTAGCACTCTCAACCATATATCTAGCGAATGATAGAAAGTGGATCAAGAAGAAATTCATTTATGTGGCAATAGTTTTCATATTTACAGAACACTTTTATTGCTTTATTCAAAAGGATTCAGTATGAGAGGATTCAGTATGAATAATTTGAAAGTTATGGAGGAGAGAGGTCCATCGCTAGCACTCTCAAACATTTATCTAGTCAAGGAAAAAAGAAAGAAAAATACATTCTCATGCCAAAATATTTCAATGCAAGAAAATGCTTTCATTGATTGTGCATAGCCATACATACATGCTTTGAGGTTTTTATTGCTCAGCTTTCGCTTTTCTTGGCAGACTATCTTCCCTTCCCTAGGGATTTTATCAAGCTTCTAACTCTTTAGAAGTGATGGACATCAACAGTAGTTGAATGACCTACGTTCGATCTGTGACAAAGGTGTCATAATCAAGGCCAACTTTTCATTTGTAAAATACTGAGTATTCTTCAGGATTTAAAAAAAGGCAAAAATTGCATTTTCATACAGGAAAATACTGGCCTATCTGAACACTTGTAAAGCCATCAAACAAAAAAGATAATACATAATTAGCCTTCAGGTTAGATGACACTATCAAAGTCTCCAATACCAGTGATGACGGCACTCCTTTGTCAAAATTATGGGAGCAAAAAGAGAGAGAAAAAAAAAATTGCTAGATATCTAAAGAGGATGGAATACTCACTCAATGATCTTCTCTCTTGGGTTAAAAGGTTCCAAGGAGCCTAGACCAAGACGATCAACAACCTGGATGAAAAAAAAATAAAATTTTACAATAGATTACTATGAAGTGTTACCATAAATAATAATTGGCTAGGGATATTTTAACTACTGGTGCATGAAGCCGAGAAATTGGTGAAAGGTTCAAAGTAAGAAATGAGAGGGATGAAAAATTGATTGAAAATGGCAAAATATGTTTACACATTATTTTCTATATTTACACTAGAAGTAGAAGTAGCTTATCTACATACTTGTAGTGATAATTTTGAAATCATTGACAAATAAGCTCCACAAAATATGAAACTGTTTTGGTCCAATTTTTTCCACTCAACAATACCAGTCCAACTTTCAATATCTGTCATTCTTTTTGCATGCATCAGAGAAAAAAAACATTTAATCCATCTATTGGAATACCTAAGGGGATGTTACTAGAAAATTGGGACAAACTGCAAATCAAATGCAATTTAGTTGCCAATTCTCCCTATCGCATATAGCTCTCCGAATCTGAACGCCTGCAGCGCACTAGTTATTTTGGCCCAGATTCTTGGCACAGGTACTTCCGGTAACATTCGCGCCTTTTCAAAAGTCTATAGGCTTTCTACCGTAAACTTCGTTAGTGGCTTGTAGTGTCATATTTTTCATCGATTTTTGCGAATAAAAGCATCATTTTATATATTTTTCTATCATATCTGCATTTATTTGTTATATGGGTTTCTTTTGCGAAGCGGCCCAATGATGGGCTTCCGACGCAAAACGAAGAAATTACGCTAAATACACATGGATTGAAATTTCGTAGATAGTATACAGTGAAATCAAGATGGATCCTGGAAGTGAGCGTGCCAAAGCCAAAGTGCGTGATATCGATATCACAAGGTGATATCGGCTATATGCGATAGGGAGAATTGAAATGTGCATTTTCATCTAACATGTAACAGGACGAGAATGAACTTGATTTTGTTTGGTCATGGTGATCAATTGCACCTTGAACTTGATTGCATCTTTATAGCAATACCATAGAATAGAAAATGTCTGTGTCGGCTATAGGAATAGATAGGATTGATTGATTGATTAATTAAAATTTAACGACACTATCAACACAATGTGTCATATAAGTGTCAACTTTATAGTAAGGATATACATTAATGAGTGTGAAAAGAATAATCAAGATAACTACTTTCCCGGGAAAAAATTCCCTACTCTTTTCGAAAGAGAAAGCAGGTTCTTTAACGTGCAAATGGTGTTGCTCTCCTTCACACGGGACCGACAGCTTATAGTCTCCTCCGAAAGACTATAGAAGTAGATAGGAGCAAACGGAAATGCATGATAAAACCATAGGACGAAAAGTTTAGTTCAATATTTTAGCCAAAGGCCACAGGATTCTTGACAAGGCCTATGGTCGAAATATCAAATTAACCTTGTCGTTCTATGGTTCTACCATTTATCTACCCTTATTTTTACGCGGTGTAAAACCTGCTTAAAAGCTGAGATTCTTCAGCTGGACTTACCAGTCTAACTTTCTGTGAATTCTCCACGATGAAAAGGTTTTCTTTCTCCATATAGTAATCTGCTGCCTCCATGATAGCACTGAGGGGGATTAGACCAACAAGCTGGGATCCACACAGGGCTACATTGATAGCCTGTAAGGAGTGGACAAAGAGAAAGAAGGTGGAATCAACTACCACAAGAAATCTGTGATATCTTAAGCATTGAATGTATCAAAAAGGCACTCAAAAGCCATCTCTTCACAAAAGTTTACACCATATATAATCAATCCTCTATTAACATCATATTTTCCTTAAAATTCCCTTCACTGCACCTTGAGCACATTATTCATGTGGAATCTGGGGCATTAAAAGTACCATGTACTATTATATTTATTACAATGGACAAACTATGTCTGTGCAAATAAACCTTTGTTTTGGAATATCTATAAACATTTAAGTGAACTTCCCATCATGCACTAGCACTTATAATCTACAGGAAAGGTATAAGAAGATTTTCCGCAAAAGGACACCAAGTTACAAATAATATTGATTATAGCTACTATTACTACTTCTACTACTACTCTCTTCTAAAACTATCTGGTATTAGTACTTCTACCACTACTACCTCTAGATGTACAATGTATTCCAGTGGGCATGTAGCATGTACATTCAAGACATACACTTTATAATGGCTACAACTTCAACTCCCATTCTACTATTACTACTGCTCCTAACATCTTCGGAAAAACATTGATTTTTAATAATTTTAATAATATGCCTAACACCACTTACCTTAGATCTTGCAAGGCATTCTTCATATGCAATGTGCATCGGTGTCTGGCCGATGTCAGTAAGGTTCATAGACACCTGTGCTAGGTTATATTCCTCCAACCACCAACCAATTGCTTGAACTGCTTTCAGAGAACCAGGCTGAAAAAAGGCAATAAAAAAGTTGTATAAATCAAATAATGGCGTCTGGCCGATGTCAGTGAGATTCATAGACACCTGGGCTAGATTATATTCATCTAACCACCATCCAATTGCTTGAACTGCTTTCAGAGAACCAGGCTAGTAAGAGAAAAAAAAGCAATAAAAAATGATAAAATCAATGTGCATTGGTGTTTGGATGATATCAGTGAGATTCATAGACACCTGGGCTAGGTTATTTTCATCTAACTACCAACCAATCGCTTGAACTGCTTTCAAAGAACCAGGCTGGTAACAGAAAAGGCAATAAAAAATGCTATAAATTAATGTGCATTGGTATCTCTCTGATGTCAGTAATGTTCATGGACACCTGGGCTAGGTTGTATTCATCCAACCACCAACCGATCGCTTGAACCGCTTTCAGAGAACCAGGCTGGTATAGGAAAAAGGAGTATACAAACTCATAGAAAAGAGTAAAACCTTGGCTTAAAATTCAATCCATCTGTACTAAATAATTCACAGTACATGTATACAAAGAATTTTTGGGGTCCATAATGCAAATTTGCGTCTGTTGCAATGGGAGCTTTGAACAGTGTACCTGCCTAATGTGTTGAATGAAATATAGAACCTCAGATAAAATTCGTCTACATGTTTAAAAGTGATGATCCTTAACTTTGTTTTGCCATGAATAAAAGATGTACTATAAATTTTTCAATAAAATACAGATTTTGTTGAAGGTCATAAGATAAAGAGTCACCTTGTTACAATTCTCATATTTCTCCTGGCATTTCAGTATAACACAAAGGTGGACAATAAAAAATGGTTAGATTCAGTCAATATACAGCCATACTGTCATTTGTGGTGGGAACACATCAAACTGTTCTATAAAATAGCATCAATGAACTGGTAAACCTGTACACAGTTCTTATTTGGTAAGCCTTCACTGCATACATTACCTGGTCCTTTCCTCTGCCTTGTTCTCTGACATCTAGAGCGATGCGATGTGACTGCTCTTTCGTTCCCAGCACGTTGACGTTGAACGCGATCAAGAACTTACGAGCTCCCGTTGCAGTGGCACCCCAAGTTGGGACAAACTCTGCTGGACCAAAATCAGGNTCCCAGCACGTTGACGTTGAACGCGATCAAGAACTTACGAGCTCCCGTTGCAGTGGCACCCCAAGTTGGGACAAACTCTGCTGGACCAAAATCAGGCTTCCACTCTGGGTCTGCAAGCTATGTAAAGATAAGTATGCTCTAATTTTTCATTCTTGATATATTCTTGGGGGATGTAGAATAAAGCAGCATCCTGATGATTGCAGGTAAAAGTCAAATACTGAAATAGCCTCATACTGAATGAGCTGAAATTTTTGCGAAGGTTTTATTGTCTCGAACTTTGCGGTCTTGACCTAGCAAAAATTTCAAATCTGTTCATATGTGTACAAACACTGTCAAAAATGTGAAAATAATATCATGCTAATGTCTTGAATTGGTCGGAAATCAAAAAAGTTTCTGAACAAAAGTCGGGACAAAAATTTGGCATGGGCATATCTTATAATCGTAACTGCTAGATTGCATACTTAAATTGTTTAATAATCTACTTATTATTCTTATTAAGCATTAATTATGCACAATTATGCACACTTTAAATAAATCAGTTCATTAAGCACCAGATGTGCTGATATTTTGTATAGATACTCATGGTAATGTTGTAAACAGATTATCATACCCATTCCCCCTGTACAGATAGGTCTAGGTTTTGTCCCTGTTCACCCCTTGTGCCTTTCAGGCAGTTCTCCCCAATTTATGGTAGTTGACAGTTTATTACCTTGGCTTCCAAGCCTTCATATTCTCCTGCTCTGATGGACGGTAGGCTCCGTCTCTTCTCCTCCCGAGCTGAGAAGTTCTACAGGTACACTTAAAAAAAAGCTTGATTTTTTTGTTAAGCACTTTTACAGATTGGAAGGTCTATCCCAGAATAGAGTCTACACTCCACAGCATGATTAGAAAACCTCATAAGAGCAGATTTTTGAAGTTTCAAAGTTTTCTGCCTGTTCACCCCAGGTGCCCCTTGAGCAATTTTATGGTACACTCTAGTTGATGGTTCATTACCTTGGCTTCCAAGCCTTCATACTCCCCAGCTCTGATTGATGGCAAGTTTCGTCTCTTCTCTTCCCGAGCTGAGAAATTGTACAGGTACACTGAAAAAGAAACAAAAAATAATTTGATCAAGCTTCAAATGACAAAAGATAATAATTGTTTGGTTGCCCTTCATCGACAGACACTCTGAAAATGGCCCAACCTGAATTTGTTTTCACTAAAATCTAAAAACTACTGTACAACTATAGATAAACATGTGAAATTAAACCTGAAAAGCCATTTTCAGATGTTCTTTGGCTGTATACTTCCTTCTACTTCTTATTATCCTCATTGTATGAATTGAGCTTGGAAAATTGAATATAAACAATTAAAAAAAAAACGTTTCTAGACCGTATAATATCTTTATTAAGAAATGGCATTCGAGGGTAATCAAATAGTTTTTAGAAGAAAAGTCTACCCACTCTATTTGGCGAATTAAAGAAATATTTTGTAGGAAAAATGCCTTCACCATCTACTACATCTATACCAACAATAATATGGTAAAATAAAGCAACCAAGGACGAGCTTTCTACTAAACACACAAAGTATTGTAAATTTTACGACAAAGACAAATGAACTTGGATAATCTTACCAGGTACTTGTAGTTCTTCTCCTAATCGTCTTCCAAACTCCACAGCACATTGATCACACTCCTCCATAGTCACCCCACTGATTGGAATGAACGGACACACATCTAGAGCTCCCATACGAGGGTGTTCACCTAATAAAAATTGAGAGAATTAATATTTTCAGTAAATTTTGTCTTACTTCATACCCCCACCTATGTTAGGGTCTCATACAATTACACATTTTCCTAGGAGATGAAATCATTTTAAGCCAACAATCCTGGGAGAAATTTTCCAGGAAAATGCTGATGTGATTTTTGTCTTGGTCGCTTTTAGTGGATGAAAAAAATTGGGGTCCATTTTTGCACTCATCAGAGCTCCATTGCATAAACCTTTTACCATAGAAAACTCTAGCAAGCTTTTTGCTGTGTTAAAGCATCGTTTGATAAAGTCCATGTTTTCAGTCTATGACAAAATCCTTTAATTTTCATCTCCTCAGAGTATTCGGATAAGAATTACAAATATAAGCATTCTCGTGAAGGGAAGGGGGGGGGCAGGAGGTCAAGGGTAAAAACATGTTACGATCACTAATTCACGCCTACTTTTATTTTGATAATTTTGCGATGGAATGGTAAACAATCTTTCTACCAAAGAATGTACCGAAGCGTTATGCAATCCAAGAGCTGTGGTACACTTTTCTCCATCTCATTTTCTTTGATAAAAGGGGAGTTTTCCTATCTCACCTTGATGAGCCCTCATATCGATCAAACTCCTGGCGATCCTTGCCATGTTAAGAGCGCCCTCTACGACAGCAGCAGGAGAGCCTACGAAGGTGTAGACGGTGCGGTTCGTAGAGGGACCGGGGTCAACATCAAGGAGCTGACAGCCTGGGGTCTGGGCCACAACACTGCTGATAGCATCGATGATCTAGAATAAAATCATTAGAATAATAATAATAATAATCTATATAATTTATATAGCACCAAATCCACTTCTCAAAATAATGCTCAAGGCGCAACTATGAAAAATAAGAACGAAATTTAAGAGAGTAATTCATCAGGAGTGTCATCCATGAAGAATATTGTGTATTGATGTATTGTCATGTAAATTCAGTTTTGCAATAAATTGAATGAACGATTACAAAATCTGTTACCAAGCATTCATTCTGAGAAGAAAATTAGAGGTCTAGTTTCATCTATTTGGACTTTCATATTCCAATTTCAATTTTTTTTTAATTGTTTAAATTCCACAATGGGGTAAGAACTGGACAATGTCTCACCAAGCCGTTCTTAAAGTTTCGCACAATTTTAGGAACGACTGGAGTACGTTAACGAGTTTAATATGTGCAAGATTCTTGATCATTCAGCACAAGAACTGATACCAATTGTGTGTAAAGTCATTCTTTAAGTCTTTCTTATCTTGGTGAAGCACTATACAGTGTGTCTCAATAAAAACGTAACACTTTTGAAATGGTTGGCAAATTGAGCATATATAGTTTTATGAAGAAATGTTGATATGTATAGAAAGCTGAAGGATCGACCTTTCTTATGATATGAAAAATTAGAAAAAAGAATCATGCTTCGATGAANCTGGCAACCAGGGGTCTGGGCCACAACACTGCTGATAGCATCGATGATCTGGAGAGAAATCATCAAAATAAGAATGTTATTTACAAGAGCAATTCATCAGGTAGGCCATCCATTGAGAATATTGTGCATTGATGTATTGTCATGTAAATTAATCTTTTAACTACAAATTGAATGAACAATTACAAGATTTGTAACATGCATTCATTCTGAGATAAAAAATAGAGGTCTACGTTCATCCATTTGGACTTTCATATTCCAATTTTAATTTTTTTTTAAATTGTTTAAATTCCAAATTGGGGTAAGAACTGGGCAATGTTTCACCAAGTCGTTCTTAAAGTTTCGCACAACTGTAGGAACGACTGGAGTATGTTAACAAGTTTAATACCTGTAAGATTCTTGGTCATTCAGCACACGAACTGGTACCAGTTGTGTGTAAAGTCATTCTTTAAGTCTTTCTTATTTTGTTGAAGCACCGCGCAGCTCTATATTATTGCAGGGTCCACTTGAAGAACAGTTTCTAAAACTCAGCAGCTACCCTGGTCATTATTAATCACTGTTATTATTATCATTATTACTATTATTACTACATGTATTATCATTAGAATTATTATAATGATGACTTTTATTTTTTTTAGTATCATTACAAGTATTATTATCATCATTATTATCATTATTATAATTGTTTTGTTATTATTATCATCATCATAATTATTATCATCATTAATATTACAATGCCATACCTCTTTATTTTGTCCTTCAGAGAAGTTTGGGACACACTCCACTAAGCGAGCTACAACAGGCGACATCTTGAAAACAGCAGTCCCTTTCTTTCACAACAGCATATAATTTGAACTGGTAACAAGAAAAGCAGAGCACGAATTCAACTTCTATTTATAGGCGGAAACACATGCATGACAATAATTGCCCTCTTACTTTGAAATGCAATTTTGAACGAAAGAGAACCCAGATCATTATAAAAAGTTGCATTCTTGTATTTGGTTTTCATATTTTTTTTTCATGACAGCCAGTAATGATTTAATCCCAACTACGCTGGGGTAGGCCTATGAGTTCTCATGGCGGGGCAAAATGGAAAATGTAAATATGAAAAAGAAATAAATATGAAATTTTTTCTCACACAACTAATTCCCATAAAACTGGACTCATTTCAATCTCTTGGTTTTCCAGTATTTTCACTAAATAATATGCACCTCTATTTCCAAATAATTTCCCTTGAAGTGCAGGGGGAAGGAATTTTCTGGAACATTACCTTGATAATTCAATAAATTTGTTCTTTTGATTTTTGTCAAATTAACGTAACAACAATAACCCAGGAACATTAATTTTTCCTTGGCAATGTAATGTTGACAACAAACTTCATGAAATTAAAAAAAAATAGTTTGGAAAATAAAATATTATCATCTCGATAGCATTGTTCCCCTATCCACCTCCTTCCCTATCAAACTCCAGGCCCAGGGTGACTTTTACCCATCTTTATATTTGATTTAATTCTTCAATTCTAGTCAATTCTAGTTCTGGCCTCTGCTTAACTTGCCACAGACAACATGGCCACCACATTCACTTGTCGTGTCTTGTCTTTCCGTTTACGCCCACAATCAAAGTTTATTATTACGGCATTTTAGGTGTAGATCGCAACATGTTAGTGTTACTGAATTCAGGCAGACTGTTCCGCAGACATGACACAACAATCAAATCAATAATGTCTACTATTCAAAGACGTTACTAGACACACTGACAATAGATTATAACAGAATATCCTTGAATCAACAACACGCGATCAATGACAATGGCAGGTAAATGCAGACAATGGTGAAAACAAGACCCGAGCGCTCTGAGCTGGAACCGTCCCCGAGCGTTTCCCCGAGGAAAATTGAACAGCGCACGGTCACAAATTGCGGATGTGGCTAATCAATTTTGAGACGAAAAAATATGCTTCGTACGAAAAGCTACTTTTAAAAATATGCCTGGCATGATTCTACACATTGGTATGCTTCTCTAATTAGCCTTGCACTATTCAGAATTTATCAAAAAAGCTGAATACTCACGTAAATTCAAGCTAGTCAGAGGTTAGTAGATATCGGGTCAGGAATGTTGCTTGTGCGCAAGCTCACATGCGCAGCGCAAAGCTCTACGGCCAGGATGGGGGTGTGGCAGGGGTGTGTCGGAGGTGCAGCACAAGCAAAGGATAATGATTGGTCTATCCCATTACACTCCCAATCCATCAATTTGCTTGTCGACTAGGCCAAGTGTATAATTTCTCGCTCGATGAAATCCTGGTAGGGTTCAGGATGGGTCGGCGTTGGGGCGTTGCTCAAGTTGCAGATTGTAGAAAACAACCCAAAACGACCCCCCCCCCCAAAAAAAGGGGAAAAAAGATGAGATGAGTTTCATTTTGCCGGTGGCCTAGCAAGCAATGTAAACAAATCAAACACTTTTTTTCAGTCTGAGTTGACGCCCCCAAATTGCGTCCGCCTACCCCCCCCCCCAAAAAAAAAACAAAGGGGGGGGGGCAATTAAGAGATATGCTGCATGGGCTTTCGGAATGATGGTGCCGCAGCTCTAATGCAGGTGTGTGTGTGTGTGGGGGGGGGGGGGGTTAACAATTGGCTCCTTTTGATCTTCTGGTGTCTGGGCCAAAGAATCTCGCTTTAATTGTAATACCTTTTAAAATCCCCCCCCCCCCCCGAAATCAAAGCATGTTCGGTTGTTGAATTTCTCATCTTGCTACAAAAATTGATTGGTTTGATAATAACCATATAGCCTCCATCATGTCTAGCGTCATAAGCTTCATTCATGTATCGGACCTACCAAACCCCCATTTCTTTCTCATGATATCCCCTTCTCGTAGGTCTGCGCCAGGGGAACCTTGCTAAATCAGATCAACAGATGAAAGTAAAAGTAAAAGTAAAAGGAAGAAAGTTTGCATGAAATCGGATTATAAAGTAAGAAAGTTATAAATACAGTACTACAATAATATCACCGATCAGTAATTTTCATGCAAATTGGCAAAATTTGAAATACTCAGAAGAGGGATTTTAGAACCACAAGATATCACAAACTACAGTGCACGATATACGACATATATCACGTTAACAAAATTTGCCATTTTGCATGAAAAATCACATTAAGTTATATTATTGAAATGTTCATAGCTTTCTTACTTGTTATTATCCGATTTACTTCAAACTTTTCTTGAACTGTTCGTCTGATTTTTCTTTTCTGCTTATACTGAAAGCAAGATTTTCATGCCCAGACCAAGTCCTAAATTTTCAGAAACAGTAGTGTATCCTGTCAATGAATTTGTTATATTCCTCATCTTGTTCCTTGTGCCTTCCCTTCCTTACCTTCTGCCAACGCTCTTTTTTTCTACAAGCCCCCTCCAATTCCTGATTCTCTCTTTCTCTTTCAACACCATTTCCCTCCATACCATCCTCTTTCGTCCTTATACTGTTCTGTTGTCCTTTCACTACATCCACACTGACCCTCAGCTCCTTGCCTGTAAGTTTGGCCCGCCATTGTAGACAAAGAGGCGACTGAAAGATTTATCTACAAAGAGGTCTGATAATGGTATGTCAACTAACA
>BQKZ01007597.1:0-12480 GCA_036244855.1 Temnopleurus reevesii | reverse complement strand
TTAATTTTTCGTACAATCTTTTGTACAACATGTTCATGATATCATGTTTCTTTTTAAGTAGATTTGAAGACAAAATTTGGCGATGAAAATATTGGCTTTTACCAAAACTGTACTTGGGCTTTAAGAACAACTTCGCGCATGACTGGTATCACTTCTAACTTTAAGAACGACTTGGTGAAACACCATCCCGGTGTATTAAAATCATCTGCATTTACAAACAATCAAGAAAAACAATGCTTTGTTTAGAATCACCATATTCGAGAACCACCGTTGAGTGATCTATGGAAGCGATACGAACTTTTAACAAAATATGAAGTAAACTAATAATCAGGTGTTGCGGTGTGGGTGTACAATGCAATACTATACACGATATTCTAGTACTTTGTAGATTTATGCCCATTTTATTTTTTTAAAGTGTTTAATTCATGTTTTAAGTTTGCTTGTGGCTTGGGGAAATACAGATTCCCAAGCGAAAATAAAATGGTTTTGCACTGTAATTCTAACTTTCAGATCTTCTGCAAAGAGAAATTTTGGCATAGCTCGATAAGTCCCTTTTTAAAGAGGAAGAATGTGTACACGTTTCTCTATAAACATGATCAGCTGTCGGAGTTGGATAAAAAAAACACGTCTGATGTATACCCTGCTGTTCACCTTATAAATGTGAAGGAGTATGAAATAATCTAAACTCTCCGGGCCCATTTTAATTTCAGTAAAGATTTTTTATCTCATATACAATTATGCAATTTCCATTTCCCCCCAAGTGTTATATGTCATGATTATACCAGATCCGTATACAGGAACCAAATTCTTTTCCTGTATTACTCTGAATCATCTTCCCTTTCTGCAGGAGATCAATCCGCAAAAGGTATGGCTTAAAATGGATAACCCATAGATCAAAGATTATTTTAAGCCACTTTTCTTTCTCCTTTTCGCCCCCAAAACCATCGATGTGGCTTCCCCCAACAAAAGCCCATGTCGGAGTGTGTGAAGCCGAAAACGATCAGTGACGATAGGCATAGCTCAGCCGTAACGCTCGGGTTGCTTCGAACCAGCAGACCGATACACTCCTCATCAGCAGGATGCTGTGACTAAGAATGGAACAAAGAAACTCCTCTCAATTTGTTAATCATCCCCAACAGCTCCTTTTTTGTGTGTGTCATAATCGGATGATTGGTGTATCAGAAATGCATTCAAAGCTTAAAAGTCAATATGTCAATAATCAAATCTTCTTATTCTGCTTAAACGTTCACTTCCGGTTTATGTGTCTCCCTATAGAATTGCCTTTTTTTTTCGTTTGCATAACTCGTAATGATGTAACCTTCAACCAACTATTTGTATCACTGATATTTCTTATATTCTAAACCGATGTTTTTTGAACAAATGTGCCAGTTATCTACAATTAGAGAAATGATAATTGTGGTGGCCGAAATTGATATGAAAGATGCAAGTCATTTTTGTTACTTCGTTGAATTATAAAATTTTGATTATATATTTTTCATTTTAGAGTAGAACTTTAAGAGGCATGCTTAAAGATTATAATTTTCCTAGTATCTCGTGAAGTTTAAACGCATAATGATGTTTTGTGCAATTATGAACCATACATCGCGCGCTCGCACTTACACACATTCGTGCAGTGTATGCATTTAAACGCCACAGTGGCACCAACTTCATGGAATAAAAAAATAAACAATTAAACATACGGTAAACTTTGTTTGTTTTTAAATCTTAATGACTTTAAAAGAATAATTATATAAAAGGGATTTTGAGTTAAACTAATACCAGATTATCCCTGCTGAAACAATAATATCAAACAAGAATATGTTGAAACAATAATATCAAACAAAAATATAAAGAAAGAGAAAAAAAAAGAAGATATATGAAATATTGAAAATACGTACATTAAAATAGTAAAATAAACCACGTTAAATGTTAGAGATGTGAAACTTGTTGAAACCTGCGATCGATCGACTGAAATCGATTTCATATTGTTAAAGTAAACAAACAGATAAATTAGCACCCCCCCAAAAAAAACAACCCAAAACAACCATAAACTAAAATCTTAAAAAAACCCACCCCAACACAAAGATTTAGGTAAAGCAATAAGGATATTACACGTCATTTCATTTACGTATTTCGTCTATAATTATAATGTGATCATGCAGGGCTATATAGTTTTATTGAGGAATATCATGAATAAAAGAGAGGCGTGGCGGAAATTTACTGGCTACAGTTGACTAATTAAGCCGTCATATACAAAAATATCGGTTGCTTTAGTTGAATTTGACCAAAAATAATGATAGGTGTGGTTTTATGATGAAGCTGTAAAATGCATCATCAATAAATGAATTCGAATCGTCATCGCTTGTTTTTGGAAATCCGCATTAGCCATGTTAGCGCTGAGGTGGACTACAAGGATACCTACACACAAATGCACCCACACATTTCTATGAATCCCACCATTCCGAACACACGTACATTCAGTCATTCATAAACACACAGACACACACACACACACACATATCACATAAATTCCACGGTTCGAACAAACGTACATTCATTCACACACACACACACACACACACACACACACACACACATCACATAAATTCCGTTATGAACACACTTACATTCATTCACACACACACACACACACACACTTGTAAGCATACAACTATCATAAATAAACACACACACACACTCACTCACATATTTGCACCTAAACCACACACATGCACAAACACACACACACATACACACATCACATAAATCCCACCGTTATGAACACACGTACATTCATTCACACACACATACACACACACACACAAATACACTTTTAAGCATACAACAACTATCATAAATAAATACATACACACTCACTCACATATTTGCACCTAAACCCCACACATGCACAAATGCACACACACACTTACATTAATTCTCTCGCACATAAACTCACACACATTACATATATATCTCTCACACAGACACAGAAACATACAGTATTGCTAATATTATGGCAGCACGTATGATTTCGCAGTATTCAGTTTGCAATATTACAATGATCACCCACTCAAATCTTATACCTATCAATTGTATATGCAAGTATACCCATGCAGAAACCCACTGTTAGGAACAAACGCACATTAATTCTCACGCACACTTTTTTAAACATTGATATACGATATACAAACTATCTTGTACAGGGCTGATCTAGTACATCCGGCCGTGGGTTAAGGGGGAATGCAATGAAGATTCACAGGCCTTCTCTCGTCCTTAAGGTACACCACTATGACTATCACTTATTTTGTTTTTATTCTTCCAAAAGTATACACTCCGAAAGGTATGACACATAATCAGTACCTTGGCGCATTGTTTATTTTATTTTAACGATTTCATGAAAATCATATGTATACAAGCTATCTGATTATTTCTCAATTTCTTAATATGAATTTGCTAAGAATTCGATGTGTGATGTCACTTATTGGACACACAAATTGGCACACACACATACTCCCCAACACACATAGACAGCATTCTTCTGAATCACTATACGACTATCATCATTCTGAGCACCAGTTTTTCACCACTTTGTATTTTCACGGCCCGCTTATGCTCGAAACACCTGTAAATACATTGCAACTCTTTTAAAATGGAATGGGGTATTATGGCATGCACTTATTAATTCCGCCAGATTAAATCTCAGATATGTGATGATATTGACAATTAGCAAGCATGTCATTCAAAGGTCTAAATTCCATAAAATTCCTAATCGAACAAAGAGATAGGTCTAACAAATTGGGATTTCTTTAGCTCATCGAGGCATGCATTATGATAATGAGATATCGTCGAATAGAATCGTGCCTTTTGTAAGAATTTAATCCAAAATAACTCTGGTATTTTCTCTCATACATATATACAGATAATATGATTCCAACATGTATGTCGATAGAGCTACATGGATATTCATCGAACTTGGAACGCTAAAATCTCCAGTTAAAATAACAAGAATAAATCAAAACGCCATGCATGATCATAACGTGGAAATGTGTTGAAAGTCAACATTACAAAAACGATGTAGACTGATTTGAACAACTTATCAGATATTAGTAAACTTTTGGAGAAATTTCTACAAGAGACTACATTGATAACTAAATTCTTATCATTTTATTATATGATTAAAAAACAATATTGAATTTCATTTGAGTTTGATGAACAAAATAACCCTACGAAATACAAAAATATATAATAATAATAATAATAATGAAACACTTTTATATAGCGCATAACACAATCATGCGAAAGTCCCTAATAACAGTTAAAAGTTTGGAAAATCAAATCGAATTCAGAGAGCAAACGCATTTTTTCCTTCAAAATTCAAACATGCATTTGAGAAGAACTGAATACAATTCCAATACTTTTTAATATTGAGATATTAACCGGCCTGACAGTCGAGTATGCTACGAATACTACGCCCCCACAAACCGAAATTAATTTTACTTCACATTTGGTTCAGTCTCTGCATTTCAGACCAGGAAAACAATTTCAACACCCTTTATTTTTTATTCACTTGCATTCTAATCTGAACGATGGCGCCAAAAAACTAGCATAACGGCAAAATGGCGCCCAAATAATGGCGCCGCGCCGCTTAGATTATGCCATGTATAAAACAGGTGCTTGTTCTGCATCGTGTGCCAAGTTGGAGTAAGAAATACATTTCACACGCACACTGCACACCAATGTCTATCAAAACACACGCACCTATACCTCACACACGCGTCAACATCCCCCACTCACACACGCGTCAACATCCCCCACACACGCACCCACATCAGTACACACTAGCACGCACACCTAACGCCGAAAAATAAAAATGGCTTAGACATCAAAATGCAATCCGAATGTTCTTTGTAACACTACTAAGGTATGCGATCAACAGTGGAAAATTATTTACCTTCCACACACAAAATACTCTCTCGCATAAACGCTGAAAAGCGCGGGAAATTACGATGTTATGATGAACTTTTACCCACAAAAAGCACTCTCGTGTATCAATTTTGTTGTCTTTGTTTGCAAAAATGGTGGGAAACGAAGGTTGTACCCGTGTATCTCGAAGGACATTGGTATTTTCAAAACAAAAAGGTTCTAATCACACTGATATCTAAATATTAAAAATGCAACTCTCCATCTCGTAATATACACCAAAAGTCCATTTAAAAATATGGGGTATGGATAAAGAGGTTCGGTCCTAATCCGGAAATGAATCAAGTGTTGATCTGGAAACATAACGATTCGTTGGGAATAAATTTGTTTGTTGATCATGAAATTGACATTATGACCCTTTTGCAATGTCAGTGTGAAAATTGCTGGAATTCATCTACGAGTCAATCAGAATGAGTTGAAGTGCATCATAGTGTAACATCGTGCAGTGGTTTGAAGCATGAGTAAGTCCACTTGACAATAAACACGGCATTTCCCTGATGCATTATACTTCCAATTTCATTTTCCTGAAAAATGCAATCTCATTGATTTAGAGGTGAGAGCACAAAGGCACGATGCAGTCAGTTTACGTCAACGAATTAATTTTGACTTTTTGGCGCGAGTCCCAATATTCGAGGACATTCTTTATTTTACTTCTCCCTGGCAATGAGAAGGATCGAGAGGACAAAATCACTTTTTTTTTAAATCGACATTCATTGTCTAGTAGGCACGCCGGTGACACGGGACTTCAAACACGATTTGTACAATTTATATCTAACAAAATATAAAACACTTTTAAAGATAGAATTCTTCTTTTGCGAGCTAAACTTTGACATTCCAAGAATTTAGTGTTATGATAATAAAGAGTATAAATTACCATAATTTATCGCCAATAAAGTAAGCTCGAAGATGGCTATAAAAGGTGTATTTCAAGTTATTTTAACAATACTTGACTTTCGCAGTCGGCCAATTATCTCACCGTGCGTTCAAAATTCAAAACGACTGTTGACCGCTCGTTGACCAATAGCGCAGGAGTCTCTCTCAGTGCGTATTCTGCATGTTTTTGCAGTATATTGAAGTGCATAATGTACAAGGTTGCGTGTGTGTGATCGCGATACCGTTGGATTTGAAGATGAACTAGGATATAATAGATTCTTATATAAATTATATGTATTCTGGACTTTATTCGACCAAAATGCTTCATAGAGGTTATTGTTTTGGCATATCCGAGGTACACAAGTTGTAAGCCCAACCGTAACGTATAGTTTTCTACCTTTAAAGAGTATCAAGTGCGTCATGGTACAATAGATCCGTACGTCATGAATTTAACTGCGCGGACATCGCAATCGCAAGCCGGTCCCGATTTCAATAGCATTACAAAAGAGCATTACATTGCTATTCCGACTTAATTTCACGGAAATATATTACATTGTGTTTTCTCAGAGGCCCATAATATTTTGAAATTAAAAAGAAAAGAAAAGACGAGGACCAAAGGTCGCATGTGTCTGCCTCTTCCGGGTAGATTTGATTAACTATATTGGATCTAATCATAGATCGTTATTATAATAAGAGAACTAATCAGACAATGAAATCCCCCTAACAATGGAGATAATTTGTTTACTATAAATACACATACATGTTTATAATGTGCGTACTATTGTGACTGAACCGGAAGTATTTCATGGCCAAACATAATCTGACAACATGCACTGTTTCAGCGAATGATCGAATGACACGTGACTTCAATCAACCAACAATATCGCTTATAAAGTAAGTGGTGTGAATCTATCAATATTTCAGAATCGTTCTGGGGTATTTTTCCGTTGGCAAATACAAACTTGAGGGAATTATATAAATATTCACATTAGCCAATTTTCATTTTTTTTAATGCTGCTCACATAAGTATGAATAATATTGTCATCAGAATGAGTTATCAATACAATGAAGAATACATTAGGAGAAAAAACTCCGGATTTTCTAAAATAGACATGCGATATTTATAAGGTAATGTTTCAATAGTAAGCAGCACAACTGCTCATTTGCATGGCCTTAATAAAATTTCTGATATTGAATTGAGCGACACTATCTATTTTAAATACTCGCTCATTTTTTTTTAAATTCTGCAGATCCTTTGTCCCATTAAGCCCAAACAATTGCTCTCACTCTTGTTTTGGTGACCACTTTCATGAAAGAAATCAACGGGACTCAGAGTGGCAAGTTTTCATCAAAATAGAAACTGTGTTTTATGATACAAACGGCTGGCCATACAGGGCTGGCCATACACGGTTATAAACTGTCCAGCCCGATGGAGTAATTAAAGCTCAGATGATGACGAATCTAACACCCCATGTACACGTAGCAGGTGTACAGCCGGTGAACAGACGAGAGGGGAGGGGGGATCCCAGTCTGATAAGGCTCATCGAATGATTTTTTATTTTGTTACTTTTCATTTTTTATTAAACTATCAATTTATGCCTGAGGCAGAACGACTAATTCTAACCTAGTCCAAGAAGAAGCGTGGTGGTGCAGTGGTTCCTACTTTCGCCTTTTAACTAAAGGGTCGTAGGTTCGAATCTCACTCATGAAGTTAATTTCCTTCAACAGGAAATTTAACCACATTGTACTGCACTCGACCCAGATGAGGTGAATTGGTACCTGGCAGGAATTATTTCCTTGAGGTGCATCGCGATATTTATAGATGCACTGCTGAAGCCAGGTTAATTTTGGTAAATAGAGCACTTAGGAGCGACTGATAAAGTTAGTGTTAGGCACTATAAAAAAGAAAACCCGTATAATTATTTTTGGACAACAGCAGTGGACTGCATGTGTGATATTCAGGACAGGCAATTTATTCATTAATTTATTTATTTATTTCTAATATACAGAGTGGCTAATTTCACCAATTTGATGGTCTTCTATGAGGCCTTGTTTGAAAACCAGAAAATGAATAACACCAATCGTTGCACATCATTTACTTCATCACTGAGAATAGTGAACTAGTACAGACGATGCATAATTATGTGGACCATTTTGCTGGACTAATATGATCCAGCGACTACATATGTCTAGTCGCTTACATGACACTTGCTACCAATGCTAGACTAAGAAAATTTTGGGTTCCTTGTGATTCGAGCACATTTTTCCAGTTGTGTCTTGTCTATACAGGTTTACGTTTATTAATATATGTGTATATTTTTATATTGGAAGCTGGTCATCGCGAAGTGCAAATTAGTATACTGGGATCGCAATAGCCACTGAGCTATCTCGAGAGTCAGAAACAGTTTTTGAAACGGGGCTGGCATATTTCCAAAAGCGTTTAGATTCCAGACACCCGACAAATTGAGTTTATTTTCCGTGTAAACAAAAGGAATACAATTTCTTTAAAGGTGTCCTTCCTTGGTCGGGATCAGTGCTTGTGGTAAAGGTACCCCCAATATGCGCCGGTACCGAGTCACAAATGAGTAACCAAGCGAGGAGAGTCTATTCAGAACAGCCCAGCCCCTATTTCCGATATTTTACAAAAAAATTATACGACGTATAAAAGCGATTATTCTTTGTTTTGTCGCCTTTGTCCACTATTTTCCAGCGATGGAAAATTCCCCCCGCAAACGATTAGTTGGAAGTCGAACTGAGAAGGGTGACAATGTCATTTTGAGTTACGAAAGCAAGCTGTGATACAGGGCGCTTTAAACCAAACGGCGTCACGGGTATTTAAATTGCAAGAATGCGGGATGATGTCGTCTTTAAAAGGGCCCCCTTAGGGGGGTTCATAAAAATCGTTAATTTCTAATTGCAGTAAAGCGGCGAACAAGGATCAGTATGGCAACCCATTGTCACTGCTCTTATTTTGCTTCTCGGCAACTGAACGGATATAGCTGAAAGCAAGATATGTTAAATCGTCCGTCCTCTTCTTAAAGCCATTCTCCAGCAACAAAACTTTTCAATTTCGACCATAATTATATGTGATAAAAATGAGAGACACAAAATTTATCACGTTCCTGTTCATACCTTAAGGGTCCCAATTTGTAAACCCACTTACATAGCGAGTCGACACAATTGCAAATGAGGTTTACGAGACAGTAATGGACGTACTGCATTATCTATATGGAGCCGTACATCCTACCGATGTTTAGGGTTATTGTACAGAGGACTTAAATTATGAATATTGTTGATGTATGTCTCCTCTGATTTTGAAGGAAGCTTTGTTATTAGTCAATTTATGATATACATATAATAATATGTATTTATATTTTAATGTGATTACATCGAATTCACGACCAGGGAACTGTATACATAAATCTTTCCAATCGATCGTACGATTGATATCAATCACAAGCATATGGGAAATAATGTACTTTGTAATTTGCGATTGCTTGCAAACTTGTTTTATGATCCAGGCCCCAGAACTAAAAATGTTTTCGTTTCGATATCGATTGACTCCTTGTGTAAAATGACAAAATGAAGGATGAAAAAAAAACATAATACCGTAAGGATCCAATGTGCTTTTAAAATTTGAATTTGAAGACATTTATGTTATCACTGTCCTGTTAAATTCCAAATGCGTCATCTAAACTTATAGAAAACATCACTTTTTAGAGGAAAAATTCCATCTTGAATGAATCAGCACTATTCCTAAGTGTTCGATATGCTTTCCAAAAGGGTATTATCATAATTATTGTCAGGTACATTTTCCATCTTTTTACAGTGCATAACTGTGCATCTCAGTAACGAATGGAGAGCATGTGTATATGATTGATGTACTCTTAACAAGACCATAAACTGATTATAAAAATTATCACTCTATAACTATCTTCTCATTATATTCAAAAGTATTTGACATTATCATGCGGAGACAAATGTGGGAACTTGAAGATCATTTTGTGGGGCAAACGTAACGAAGTGACCGGACCATCGTCACCGACACTCGGCTCGTATTAATCAGTATTATAGCAGGACATCCTGTGCCCATTTTCGACTTTATCGTGCAGTAAATTGAAAGGGATAATCTTTCGGCTTGACTTCTTGTAGTTAAGCAGCTTGCCACAATCCTATAGAGAATGCTGATCTGCTGATCGTCGGACATTGAGAGATAGGCATCCCCCGTCGCTTTATTGTCAAGCAGTTTATCAAGGCTTAGCAAAACGCATCTTCATCCCTATATCATCTTTATCCAATACCACAAAGGATTTAGGTACTATAAGAGACAAGTTTTAGTCACTTTCTTTGGAAGAATCAAAGGGGAGGAGTTCATTGAACCAATTTTTTCCTTGGTCCATGATTGAACGCAGAGTCGTTCTTCACAAGATCGTAAAGACTGCTTATTTTCCGTCTATACTACAGTTTCTTTGATACACATTATTTCCTTTCTCATTATTGTCCAATTAAAATGTGAATGAACCAAGATTTCACACCTTATCCATAATGTCTTGTACACGTCTTGACAATTAATACAAGAAACTGCACCTTATCCCAACATACAATGTAGAAAGAGGTAATCCATATTTTCTCCTACATAGATCCAACTTATTGACTTTACAAAGCACTTATCGCTCTTTTGCAATAGTGGTATTATGGGAGCGTCGTGGTGTAGTGGTTCGGACTCTCGCCTCTTAACTAGAGGGTTGGTGGTTCGAACCTCTTCCATGCAGGGCGTTAATTTCTTTCAGCAAGAAATTTACCCATAGTGTGCTGCACTCAACCCAGGTGAGGTGAATGGGTACCGGCAGGAATTTATTCTTCTAAATGCAGAAGCGCCCACTTGGCAGCTATGCTATGGCCGGGTAATAATTAGATAATTTGTCTCGCGCCTCTGAATAGGTGACTAGAGAGATGGCGTGTTTAAATGCTATATATTATTATTACTCTGGCTCTAGCCTGACGCAATCAGCCCGCAAACATGATTATCAAAGAAGTCATACCAGATATCCATCCACCTCACCGGGGTTGCGTGCAACACAAAGTGGATGAATTTCTTGGCGAAAGAAATCCACGCCATTGGTGTGATTTGAACCACGACAGTCTGATTGGAATCTGTGCGAGTCATGCAGAACCACTTCACGACAACGCTACTTTTTCATTCGAAAATGTTTGGTACAAAGCGCATTATGAATGTGAAAGAGTGAGAAACAATAAATACGAGAGAAACAAAGGATTCGGGTTAATACGACGCGTTTTGTTCACCCTTTTGACTCAATAAGAGTTGCAAAGTGGAAGGACAGTGATGCAAATGACGAAAGAAAAATAAGTTTAAACATTTCATAAATTATATTCTGAGAATGTTCAACCTTCCCTTTAAGAATAAAAAGAACTAAATAGAAGGCGATGCATCCAACTGAGTTGTGTACACACTCATCAAAATCGCACAACACAAGACAAGACAATGCAGGGAAATGCTCTACCACAGAACCAAAACACATCGTCAAGGTCCAAGGTTTCTTCACAAATTTCAAGATCACTCTTTCGTATGTCTGCGTAGAAGTGAGAGTATTGACAATTTAGACTTTATAAATGGCGTTTTGGCAGTCTGGTTAAGTAGGCCAGGATCCGCGATGAACAGAATTCTTCGACGCTTTATACAAACAGAACATAGCGCTAAGAGCGTTTTAGTTTATCATCGTTTGGAACTTCTTATATTTTGTCGCCTTTTCTTTTGCGTCCTGAAACCTTGATGCCCCTTCTTTATGCGACAAAAACTTGTTATGTGGGCACAGTGGATCGAGGCGTCCTTAATGCGTGGATGTGACACCCACATCGCCCACTAAACAGATGCCTTTGATAATGGATTTCTAATCGAGTGTCAAAAATGCTCGAGTCATTATCAATATCATTTCAGGTATATAATTTACGTGAGGCGGGGTGCTGTTTTCAACACGTTTCTGTATATACTCTCTCAATGGCATATACTAAGGTATCTTCAATGGCGGATTCCCTCTCAACTCTGCTATTAAACATAAGTTCATTCACTGACAAGTTTAATCGTCTGGAGTTGGGTGATCATGTTCATGATATAATGAGGTCATGCCGTCAACTTAAAAAATATAAATAAAAAGAAATATCCAATTAGAATTAGCATGGGGATTCTGGAACTGCAACTTAACATGTTTAGATTGATCCATTTATAAATCCGAAGTATTGAATTAATGAACTTATCATTTTCACTTTATTCGATTCCATATTTTATTCATTTTTTTATATTCAGCTAAATTGATTAGATTTTTTTTAGCGAAGAAGTTCGCACCATATTATTTCTAGATTACTGGAGTGTATAGCTCCAAGCGAGTCATTTGCCATTGATTATATAAATTGGAACAACCTAATCTAACCAGCTGGACTAGTGTTATGCTTTTCAAGATCAGGCGCGCACCCAGGATTTTCATACCCGGGGGGCTGAGCCCAAATTTGGCGCCCCCGCCCCTCCCCGCTAAGCTGACAACCAAAATAAAAAATTTCCTTACCTCAAATTTGGCGCCCCCCCCCCACCGGGGGGCTGAGCAAAAATTTTGG
>BQKZ01007596.1:17700-28920 GCA_036244855.1 Temnopleurus reevesii | reverse complement strand
CACACAAAAAACAGGAACTCACATATTTGAGTAATGTGACACTATAATGACACACAGTTGAGTATTTTCATAGATATACTCACCAGTGTGTCATTATAGTGTCACTTTTTGCGACTTTACTCAGATCCATGAGTTCTAGTTTTGTGTGTGCAAGACAGTCGTGTGGTGTATATCTGAAGCATAAATTGCAAATGTCGAGTGTGAATTGATTTGAATTGATTTGACGGCCCCTCTATTCGTTCACATCAGAGGAAAATGGGTGCAATTTAATGGAACACTGAGAGAACCTTTTAAGATGCAATAGTGCAACTTCTTTTTCAAAAAGGTGCAGTATTTTCCAAACTACATTGTATGAAAAAACGTGGGGTTCGAACCAGGCCCCCGTAACACAAAGGTTTGGGCTTAATCACTGATTGCAAACTTTAGTACATGATTTGCCATAAACTTGCGATTGATATCAATCGCTATATCAGATTAGCAATTAATCGCAAACCTTTATGTTAAGCCTGTGTCACACCTTTGTATTTTTAGCCTGCGTCGGCTGAGCATTTTTGGAAGTTATAAACGCTCCCTTGACGCACAAAGACGCAGGTCATGCGGTGGACTGACGCTCGTCGTACGCTCATTGAGCGCAAGCCGAAGGTCAGTCCACCGTCACGGTGTGATCAGTGCGTATGCTGTCCGTCAAGGGAACGTTTTAAATGCAAATGTCGAGTGTAAAAGGATTTGAATTTATTTGACGGTCCCTCTAAACTTCGTTCACATCAGATGAAAAATGGGTGCAAAGTAATGCAACACTGGGAGAAACTTTTAAGTTGAACACGATATAAACTATTTCCGTAAAATAATGTGGGCCACAGATAATATAGATTCGTACGCCATGTATTCAACTGTGCGGCACAACAATCACAAACCGGTTCCGATATGAATAGCATTTATAAAGGACCATTGAATTTGCTTTCGACCTAAATTTTCGGAAATAGTTTATATCGTGTTGATGCAATATTGCAACTTCATTTCATAAAGGTGCAGTATTTTCCAAAACACACGTATTAAAAAATTGCGGTTGTCTTGGGGTTCGAATCAGGAAAAAGGAATGATCGTTTCATTGCAAGACAGATGTTATACCGACATGACCGACTAATCTGTGTATCTTACTGGGCGATGAACATTATGCCTACCTGTAAACATACTTGTTACGAAAAAAATTGATTTTTACCGTTCAGAGATATGGACTCTGTGTCTGGTGTCTTATAGCAACATATGCATTTCGGTCGGTAGGGCGTTTGGCTTGGAAAATAACTGTGTTGGGGACGCATGTTGCAAACGTGAAAATGTGCGAATTTAAGCCAAACTGTTCTTCTGTCAATCACGAGTGCTGATGATAACTAACATTTCTTTTGGTGTATTATGGAATTTACCCTTTATTGAGCTTTCTGAAGTTATGGGAGTTGTAAAACAAAAGCTTTATTGTGGTATCATTCAGGATGATGCGTATATAACACGAGATAATATGAAGCAGGCCCGTCCGGGTCGATTTGGTCTTTGCAGATCCCCTCCGGATCCCCTCCCCCTTTTCAAATATTATTATTTACTTCAGGGGTCCGTCATACAAAAAAGTGTCCGCCTTAATGATATACTTTCAATCAAGGTTTAATTTGCTTCATGTGTTGTGTGATCGAAACGTTTAACCGTTTGATTTATTGAACCGGGTAGTCCCTACACAAAGTTCAGGGGTATTACAGAATACAGTAGTCAATAGGTTAAGTTCTGCAACTAATATTATTCATTTAGATCGACAGTGAGCACTCCTGATAATCCTACGATCATTCCTAAAAGCACAATCTGACACCATTTTCTTTCGATCTATTTCAAAATTCATCCCTGAATCTACGCGCACTACATCACCACTTAAAGGATGATGTCTGCATCCTTTGTGCGTTGACATGTCTCTGTTGGGGCTTTCGGTGAAGAGATAGATAATCCAACTGGAAAAGGTGGATAAAAAAACTCACTGAGAATAAGGCCCATTTACCATCTTTACACCGCAGCCGGTACGGCATATATGCAATGTTTAGGCCTTCTCTGTGATTGGCCATTTATTAAACATTAAAGCGGAACTTCACCCAGACATTGATGTGCGCTCAGTGGATGAAGAAAAATGCAATGGTCAATCTGTGAAAATTTGAGCAAAATCCGACAATCCATTCAAAAGTTATGAATTTTCAAAGTTTTAATTTACACCCCTCATGGGCTCCTCAAATTGGCAACGTATAGGAACAAAATGGCTGCTAACAGGGAGAACTATCCATGCACTTGTCAGAATTTAACATTTTCTTCTTTTTCCGATTTGTACTTTTCTCTTCAAGTATGATATGGACATTTTGATTCTGCAAGCATTTCGAAATGAATTTTGTTGATTTATTGTCTAATTTTCTAGAAAAAGAAGAAAAAATTGAAATTCTGTGTACAAAGTAAATGGAGAGTTCTCCATGTTGGCAGCCATTTTGTGTATGTACGTTGCCAATTTGATGAGCCCATGAGGGAATTAAACTAAAACTTTGAAGATTCATAACTTTTGTATGGATTGTCAGATTTTGCTAAAATTTTCACAGATTGACCATTGCATTTTTCCGCATCCACTGATTAGTGCATCAATGTCTGGGTGAAGTTTCCCTTTAACCACCCATATACCGCTTAAATGCCGTGCCCTGCCGTGTCCGATTCTGTTTAAAGGGGAACCAGCCTCTGGAATTATCGGGCTCTCATTGAACGAAGGAAAATCAGATGAACAAACTGTGAAAATTTGAGCAAATTCGGACAACCCGTTCAAAAGTTATGAATTTTCAAACTCACTGATATATGACGATCCCTATCGCTCATGGGGATCCGTGCGATCGGCAAATTCAAAGGATTCTGTGACGTCATGTCGGACAACTTCTCATTCACTTTGTACATAGAATTTAAAAAAAAATGGAATAATGTAAAATTTAGAGTAAGGTTGCAATATCATTCTTCTCATTTTGCTCAAATTTTCACAGGTTGTTCATCTGATTACATTACAAAAAGTCTACACGCGACGGCGGACAAACACTTAATGAGGTATGATGTCAGTTTTGTCATTAACATACAGCCAATAATAACCCGTTTCAGAGAGTGGATAATGAATATTCAATAACCTATCACGCATTGACCTCGCGCTCCAAAGGCATTTAACCTATCAGCGTGGCGTATTCCGGTGAGACTCAGGCTAAACTGACATGGCTTATGAATATTGAAAAGGTACCGATGGCGAAGTTTCACGAAATTCCTCCAAACATACGTACAAATACACGTGAGTATTTGCTACGATTCACTAGTTAGGTGCATTGTTAAAATACATACATCCTGGCAGTGAAACAGCCCTCCCAAAACTTTCTTCAGGCTCACAGTAAGTGGCGCGCCTCGTCAATGTAAAATTGCGTGTTGTAGTTGCGTTTTAGTGGAAAATGACACCAAATTTTCAACTCGAAAGGTACCGATGTACAATTTTCACAAAACTCTACAAATGAGGTATCTAGAGCAAGCTTGAAATCTAGATTTGTATGAAAACCAGGTGCATTTAAGCGAAAAGACATATTCTGGGAGATATGAGTTCGTAAAGTCGAGAGTCCGTGTATAAGTCCTATACCTGATTGTGCGCTCTGTGCGGTGCATTAAGAACGCTCGTTTCCTATGGAAGATGTCCGCGCACTTTTTGTAATGATCATTCATTCAATGAGATAATTATAATTCCAGGGATTGGTTTCCCTTTAAAGGTAGATTCGAATTAAAAGCCCTATATAATTGGAATTGGTTACATTTTCCAGTTGCCTCGCAATGTAAAACTTAAATAAGCTTTTGATAAGACATGTTATTATGATATTATTATGGTTTTGATTGGTGCTTGTCGATCAACGGCAACTTGCAATATTGATCGCAACTTTGTCGCAACTCTCCTAGTCCTAATTATCACAACGATTAGTAACGGCTTTCTTCTTGTAATTGTGTTTCATGTATATCTATATAATTATATTGCAGGTCCCCTTTCTTGTTGTCCTTGTTGTTGCTTATTTTTTTTAATTGTATAATTGTATCTTGATTATATTTACATTTATTTATTCTTCAATCATTTTGCTTGTGTAGTTAAAGGGGAACCAACCCCTGGGATTATCGTGCTCTCAATGAATAAAAAAATCAGATTAACACATTGTGAAAATTTGAGCAAAATCTAACAACTTGTTCAAAAGTTTTTATGAATTTTCAAAGTCACAGAAATATGACGAGCCCTATACTGCTCATGAGGATCCGTGCAGTCGGCAAATTCGAATCTGTGACGTCATGTCAGACAACTCCTCTTTCACTTTGTATACCAATTCACATTTTCTCTTTTTTCAGAAAAGTCAATGCCAATTTCGGTTGGGGGTATAGCATTTCTGTATTGATTCTGCATGTATTTTGAGAAAAATTATGTTGCAACATTACTCTAAATTTTACATTACAAAGTGAATGAGGAGTTGTCCAACACGACGTCACAGATTCAGTCGGTCTTGCCGATCGCACGGATTCCCATGATCGGCAGTGATCGTCAAATCTCTGTGATTTTGAAATGTCATAACTTTTGAACGAAATGTCCGATTTCGCTCAAATTTTCAGAGTTTTTTCATCTGATTTTTCTTTATTCAATGAGAGCACGATAAGTCCAGGGGTTGGTTCCCCTTTGAGATTAACAATATATGGCTGTTTGTAAAGCGCTTAAAACAAAGTCTCTGATGGAATACCTCTAGTACCTCTAGATGGCGACATTTCAATTATCGCAAGATTAATCTGCCTGTTTGTTTTGGGGGAGATTGGAATTTTAGGACATCTGCCTGAATTGTTTCAAATTCACGCCTGATATACAGTTTCAGAGGTTCTATCACTTGGAATAAAAGCAGTTTCATTCTCGAATTTACAATGAAAAAGAAAATAAAAAGTGAATACGTCATTCATGTTCGTAGGGGCCACCCAGGAAAAAATGACCGCCATAATAAAGAAAAGAAAATGACGACAATTTCAGGCTAGGTTTAAGGGAGGGGCTTTGTACGAATCATATTACTGCAAAATGTCAAAAAATGAAACAATGTGAGAACGTGATACTGCGCTCCGCACTCCCCCCCCCCAACCAAAATAGTTAGAAGAAATAAAGTAAGAAACGGGACAAAAGGGGCACAGCATACGAAAATGCCTCCTCCACTATTTTAGTTGCAGAATCTTGTCTCTCGTTTACAGGGAGAATGAGACTCATTTAGGTCCGAAATTAGGCCGAAATGTGCTCGATCGATCAAAGGTTCTATTGACCGAAGATTACTATTAACATCACAATGGGAATTTGTATTAGGTAATAGTTGCTGATCGTAAAGAGGAATACAATACATTCAAACTGTCATGCAGATTGCTCTTACAATATCTTCGTTCCAAGGTGTCTGATCTCTTTAGCCTGACTTAACATTACACTGAATATATTCGAAGTTATAGGCCTACTGAAGAAGGAACCAATTTCCGTTTTAAGATGGCAGCTGTTGCCGCTCTCGGAATTTTCGAAGACGTGAATTGGGGGTTAACCCCTACCCCAGGTAAGGAAGTCATTGGTTATCTTTTCGTAGTAGTTGAGTGTTTATCACGTGAATAATACTCGCGTGGGGAAAGAGGAAGGGGCGCATTTGAATATTATTGCTCATATTAAAACACGTAAAGAACATATAACTACTACACGGGATGCTAGAGTAAATGCAAGGATTATTGTTGTATGATAAAGGATTTGGACGGAAAAAACTATACATTGTCGTGGTATATACCGTGATATCTCTTAACTGGGTGCATGAGGACATTTTTTTAATGATGGTTTCGCTTTCGACAACAGGTATGTAAAAGAATTAAATGATACCGTATAAAGCCAAATCTACATGCCACTAGTATTAATCATCAGTGCTATAATTTGCAGCAGATTTTGCAATATGAATGCGTTTCAAGATCAAAGATTTTTTTTTGATCTATATGTCTCCCGTCACAAGGCACATAGTATATAGACAAGTTGACGCATAATTTGTCCTGCAAATGAAAATTGTATTTTATTTTTTGTTCTGGCATTGTTGGCAGATGACCCTAATAAGTGTTACCTATGATAACTCTTCTCTATATTGTGTAGCAAAATCTTTTCCTATTTCAACAAACTGTTTGTCAACCTTAATACAAAACAACAATATTGTCGTTGCATGTCCTGGCCGATTTTATTGACTATCCATTCCCAAGTTTATTTCTCCTAGGAGCGAAGAAATGAAATATTTAACATCATTATTTCAGTTGATTGGCCTAATCCATTGCTTTGGGGCTGACCGGAAGCGGGTACCCCTCCCCCTCCTCCGTCTTCAAATCCCGAATAGGGTGCATGTCATTGGTCAAATCTTTAGTTGCAAATTAAATGGTTAAATAGAGAAAACTGCTCAATCAATTTGGTTGATTCGAAAGAAATGTGCTCAAATTTCCAGTCATATGATTGTGATGATGATGATGATGATGATGATGATGATGATGATGATGATAATGTTGTTGTTGATTGTGATGATGATGGTTAATGTTGATATGATGTTGCTACTGCCGATATCGATGATGATGAGGAGGAGGAAGAGGAGGAGGAGGAGGAGGAAGAAGATGTTGATATTGATGATGAAGATGTTGTTGCTGTAATTGCTACTGATACCAGATGATGGTGATGATGTTGTTAAATATGATCTTAATGATGATGCTATTAATTGCTACTGATGATTATTATTTTTTTTGTTATCGATGATGATGATGATGATGATGATGATGATGATGATGAGGATGATTACAATGATGGTGATAAACTTGTGGTATTGACGATGACGACACATGGTGACGACGACGATCGATGATGATGATGATGATGATGATGATGATGATGATGATGATGATGATGATGGTGGTGGTGGTGGCGGTGATCTGGACTATTTTACAGCTGTTTGGTACTTCTGGTTTTTTTCTGTGCTAAATATATATTTTCAATCTCTCCTTTCTCTTCTGCATCACAGTCAAGTGCTCCAGCAAACCCATATGATACGTTCTGGAGGATTTCCATTCCAACTGACCTCACTAGAGATGTTTCGTGTCACCCGTTTATGAAAGAATAATGGAATCATCCCTGATCATCTGACCGACAGTCTACTTGCACGTCAATCTGAAATCACTGGAAAGGCACCTCTTTGGATCATGTCGAAGAATGCCTGAAGAATCTCCCGTCTTTGAACTGTCTCTGAGTCCAACCCGGTAGGTTCATCACCATAAGTCAAAATGGCGCACTTATCCTCCTACCAGGGACTCCTGCTCCTTTGTTTTGCCTTTGGCCTTGGCCAACTCCTTGTCTACATGACCGGAGCAGGAGAGTTTGATGATCAGCCACGTCAAACTGGGGAGAAAATATCTCGAGAATTGAAACAAACGTCCATAGAATCGATACAACATATCAAATCTACAAACGAGGCTGATGGACTTGTTCATCCGAGAATCATCAACAACAACAACAACACTAATGCGACATCGCTCTTGCCTCAGAAACCTCATTTCGATGGCTCCTGGAAGTCGTCTTCTGTCGCTCCTGAATACCATACGCATTACAACGTGAACTGCGCGGCAATTTTCGGCGACCGTCGCTGGGCTATAGACGAAGCAAATCGCATGATGGGTAAATCCAAAGGAGACGTCCCAGTGCCGTCAGATGAGACTGTTCTTGGTTGGACAAACACCTGTGAGGTCTACAAAACAGAGCGTCATTACCCATCTAAGCCTATGTCTCTTGAGGAAGCAGAGTATCCAATCGCGTACATCATTTTGACGCATAAAGAAACGGCACAGGTTGAGCGGTTGCTGCGCGCTATTTACCAACCTCAGAATATATATTGTATACATCCCGATGCTAAATCACCACCTGCATATCAGGAGGCGATTAGAGGTCTTGCCTCGTGCTTTGACAATGTCTTCATTCCGTCCAAACTTGAAAGCATCCAGTACGCAGGATTCACACGTCTGCAGGCAGACGTTAACTGTATGGCGGACCTCCTACAGAAGCCTGTCCAGTGGCGGTACACCATCAACCTCTGCGGGCAGGACTTCCCGCTGAAAACAAACCTCGAGATTGTTCGGCAGTTGAAAGCATATAAGGATCGGAACGATATCAACGGCATCTTTCCGCCATCGTATATCCAAGGTAGGACAAGGATGCACTTTAAAACAATCAATGGGAAGCTGACGGCAACGAAAGTACGCAAGACACCGCCTCCGCACAACCTCACCGTCTACTTTGGCAACGCGTACTACGCAGTAAGTCGCGCGTTTGTCGAGTACGTCATCCACAGCGAAGTGGCCGTAGACCTTCTGCATTGGTCTGAAGACACATGGAGCCCCGATGAACACTACTGGGTGACTCTGAACCGCGCAGCTGGGGTCCCGGGTGGCTATCCCAACGCCACGTGGGATGAGAATGTTCGATTTATGAAGTGGGGTGACGTTCCGACTTACCCACCTTGCAAAGGAAAGTACGTCCGTGCCCTCTGTGTTTTCGGGGTGGGTTACCTTCCCTTCTTGAAGACAATGCCACATTTGTTTGCTAACAAATTCTATTATTCTTTTGATCCAGTTGCTCTACAATGCATTGAGCAATTGCTTGATTTTAGGACTGTTCATCCGGAAACGATCTCTGATTTTGTACCGAAATTTCCTGTCACGGATTTAGAATGGCAACTGAATTAGTTAACAACCGGGGGGGGGGGGTGTTTAGGAAGCTTGTCACATGAACAAAATAGCTAATCTAATACAAAAATTAATTCTGATTGGAAGAAAAAGCACTTCTCTCACTGTCTTTATACAGATTTTCGGGGAATGATTCCTTGTCGCTGCGACAAGCATCATGAAAACCCTTCGTAATATTTCGTCTTCCTTTTCTAGCGACACTACTTTTGTAGTACCACTCCTGGAAATATTGCAATGAGAGCGCTCATTATATACTTAGGAAACATACAGATTAGTGAATGGAATTAAAGTATATGTTTTCAAGGTTTATAGTGGTAGAGGTGTTCTCATTCAGTTATTATCGGGATCCAGAGATCAAAGACGACCAAAGCTGCACAAAGTCTATACACTTTTCGTCAAAAATATGGTTTTGTCTTCTTTTGTCGAAGACCAATGCTACCGGTATACCAAGAGATGTGAAAAACTAATTGTCATAATTGCTTAGATATGAGACGACCTGCTTTTCCTTCATGACTCACATTTTCGACAATTTTATGAATTCATTATTGGTAAAATTATTTCATGTTCATATATTCATTAAACCATAATACATGAAATTGACAAAGGAGAAATTGAGAGTGGTATCGTTTATCCAGGACGTCTCTTTTACTAGCAATCTTGACATCCAATTTTCTTACATTTCTCTCTACGGTATAAGTCTTCGGCAAACCATCGAAGGCATTTCTACCTTTACAAAAAGTGAACAAAATTAGCAAATAGATTGTCATTGATTAATCTGCAAGTCGAGAGGGAAAGTAATTTGCCTTTTTGGTCGTCTAAATTTGATCTCTCGTACTTCGGGTATAATAACCGAATTAAGAACTCTTCTCCCTCATACAACTTCAAAAATATATACTAAACTTTCATTCCATTCACAAATTTTTGTGATTTGGAATATATATAGCATTATTTTGGATGTTTTAATTCATAAAAATATGAAAATGCCATACTTCAAGGAGTTGTCAGTATGTAATGATGTCGATATATTATGTTGTATGATTATGTATAACCTACGTGTAAACTGTGAAAATAAAATGATATCAGTGTTTTGTTTTGCCATACCCCTCATTATTGGTTGAATTGCTAAAGATAACCAACTGATTTTATATTTAAAGTTCCGCTTTATACAGACAAACTGAAAAGTACCTAACTTTTATATCGTTATAAGTGCAATATTTGGGGCTACATAATCGTGATAATGAAAACTAATTCAGCATTCATTGTGATATGCTTTTAATATGTAACTGATAAATAAAATATTCAAACATGGAGTGGGTGGCATACGGTTGGACGTCCCCTGAATATTTTCGTACCTTTCCTTGCACTGTAAAAGTGCTGGACAAAAAGTCAACCCTACCAAGTGTTAGGTATTTTTTCCTCATTTGTTAAGCAAAAGTTGCCTTATTACTATAGGTTAATGATTGTAAAATTTATTGATACTATTGAAAATATATTAGTCGTAGAGCATTCATATTTGCCTAAAGGCTGACTCACACCTTTGTGTTTTTAGCCTGCGTTGGCCCAGCGTTTTAGGAAATGAAAAACACTTCCTGGACGCACGAAGACACAGGACATACTGTGGACTGACGTTCAGATGGCGCTCAACAAGCGTATGTATGCCAAGCGTCATACAGTCCACCGTATGGCCTGCGTCTTTGTGCGTCAAGGGAGCGTTTTTAATATCCAACAACGCTGAGCCGACGCAGCTGCATGGGCTAAATACGCAAAGGTGTGAGTTGGCCTTAACAGATGAAGAAAACATAATCCAAATGTTGGTTGGGTTGAAGGTGGGTTAATTGACTATTCACCAAGCCCTTTTTGCGGTGTAATTTCCCCCCTTCCAACCCATGTCCCGCCTGCCTAGCTTATTACATATGATAAACATCTATTGTGTGATAATAAATTAACAAAAGAAGATACTAGTACACACTAAGAAATTAGGGTACAACTTTGCACCCCTAGGGGTACAATCTCATATAACACCGGGTGAACCCTATGGGGTACAAGTTTGAACCCTAAATGTGAGGTGCAATTTTGTACCCCAACCAAGGGTACAAGTTTGTACCCTACTGGAACACATTTGTACCTCAGGAATGCAAAATTGTACCATTAGGGTACAAAATGAGATCTTTGGCGTTTGGCAAAAAAGGAAAGGAAAGGATGTAGTTTAGAGGCGTGTATCGATTCAATTCTGAATATTTACGCCAGAAGAAGAAGAGAGAAAGAGGGTCGCCATCTTAACGTCTCCACCTGAAAGACGGTATGCGACCTGGTTTCGAACCCACAGGCAAGAACGAACCCAAGTCTATATGACTGTCCCGACCAGATGGATTTCAGGCGCACGCCACGGCGCCTCAG